>CAKNXH010050289.1:0-24240 GCA_932178445.1 Andricus quercusramuli
TAAACGTACTTTACTGTCAGCTCTTGCATTTCTCAAAGTTTGAAGCCAATATTTTACTTACAAAAAAAGTTCTTAGATTCAAAAAAAAATTCGGAAAATTGAAAAAGTGAGGTCGGCAATGTAGGTATTTGGCTGTGTCACATACCCTTAAGGCAGGGTGGCCACATGTCAGAGAAGTCAGGGAAGTCAGGGAAATGTCAGGGGAAAAAAAATGTGTCAGGGAAGTCAGGGAAATGTGAGGGAAATGAGGTAGCTGTCAGGGAAAAATAGAAATTGATATATTTTAATAATATTTTAGAAGCACTTCCTGATATCAATATAAATGTTTTTTCAATATTTAACACTCTACATTCTTTATAAGTAGAGCATATTTAATAATTAAAATTCCCCGCGCGGCGTAACTTTGAAAATGTCCGAGATGGAAGGTCGAGTTTTGGGACTAACTTCATGGAGTTTAGCAACAGAGAACGAGAATATTCTTACAGATTCCCGGAAATTTCTAACTCTATAGTCTATGGTCAGTCTTGCCGGTCTTTACCGCCAAAACAAGTGAAGTTTCAAAACAAGTGAAGTGTCAAAACAAGAGAAGTGTAAAAACAAGTGAAGCGGTTGGCGTGAGCCGTGTTATCGTGTTATTGCTGCCGCGAAAGCACAATTTAATGATTTATATTTTGAACGAATTGTGCCTTATTAGATTTAAGGTAAGTGGAAAGTTTAAAAGTTTCTTTCTTATATTTAGGCGTTTTGTGCCCTAGTGGACATTAACATAATATGACGTTATTTTACAATGAATTATGCAAATATATACATACTTGTTGCATGCCTTTAAAAAAATTTCCATATTTTTTTCCTGTCCACGGGGGTAATCTTAGAATTGAACGTCCAACATTGTGTCCACAAGTTATCAAGTTTTGAGTCGGTTCAGATAAGAAATATTCGTTTTTATTTTATATTTAAACAAAAATAGTTTCAGATATTTGTTTCCTATTTTATGTACAATGCAGAAGATTTACTATTTAGTTGAAAATTGTCTTTTTTAGTTGAATTTAACTGTTGTTGATTTACAATTGAATGCCCTTGAAAGTTTGAAAATTCAATTTTTTATTTTTGATGCAATTATTTTATTTTTGATGCTGGAAGTGGATTTTCTGTTTGAGAACATTTTTCCGAATAATTTAAATATTTTTGACACATCCCTTTTGTTAAATCTCTTGAAATCTTTTTAATCTTTTTAATCCTTCTAATTCTTTTCAATCTCTTTAAAATCTCTTAAATTCCTGAAAATCCTTTAAATCGTTTTGAAACGCTTGAATTCCCTTGAAATTTCTTTAAATCACGTAAAATCTCTTAAAATCTTCAGAAGTTTTTCAAAATCATTTATATTTACAAATTCCATATTATAAACGCAGTATTATTAACTGAAACTTCATACATTTGTTGCTGTTAACAGGGTGCACAGTCTTCCCCTTCTTTTCTTAGTTTTCCCTTTTTTCTTGAAATTCCCCCTTTCCCCCTTTTCTCTTTAAATATACGGTATTTGAAATTGTACACATTGTTGAATAATAATTAGAGCAATTATAGAATTCAAATAAATTATTTATGAATAAATAAGGTACAAGTTTCAAGTGCAGACCATTAAAAATAAATGCTCTTAAAAAAATTTGAAGATGAAACATTTTAAAGCAAGTTGAAAATGTGAAAACTGGAGACAGAAGTTATTATCTAATATAAAATTGGAACATTCACAAAATATATAGTACTTTTCAAACAAGTAGTAGAAGAGTAACACATTTTAGTTGAAATGTACAAAGTTAAATACTTAATTAAAAAATGGAATATAATCGGAAATTCAAATATTTTGTTGCAAGTTAAAATTTCGTTCAAAATTTATATTTTCTGGCGGAAAGTTGGTTAAAAATTTAGGTATTTGGTTAAAAATATATTTATTTTGTTGAAAAGCTGTCTTTCTGGTTGAAAATCAAACTACTTTGTTGAAAATTAAATTTTTCAAACTGAAAATTGCAATTTTTGATTGAAAATTATTTCTTGTATTGAAAGCTTATATTTTTGAGTTAAAAATTCAAATATATTGTAGAAAGCTCTTTTTTTTGGCTCAAAATTTCAATAATTTGGTAGAAAATTGGTTTTTTAATTTGAGAATCAGTTTCTTCAAATGAAAATGTAGCAATTCCATTTTCGGTTCAAAGTTGATCTTTTTTCTTTTGAATTTTTTTTCTTTATTGACTACAAAATCATTTTTGGTTTGAAAACTCAACTCTTGTTGAAAATTCGTGTTTCCGGATTAATGATTCAACTGTTTTGTAGAAAATATGAATTTTCTCTGGAAAATTCAATAGTTTGGTAGAGAATTCAACTAATTGGTCGAATTTTGAACTACTTTGTTAAACATTCATCATTCCAGTTGAAGTTTTTTTTGTTTGTTAAAAACTAGGCTTTTTAACTAAAAATTTTGATTTTTGGTTGAAAATTAACTTTTTAATTAAAAATTCATTTTTTTGTGTTGAAAAATCAACTGCATTGTAGATAATTCTTCTTTCAAGCTTCAACAGTCAACAAGTTGGGCGAAAATTCAGTTTTTCTCAATTGCAAATTAATTTTTTGAAACGAAAATGTAACTATTCGATTTCTGTTTAAAAACTGATGTTCTTAATTCAACAATTGAACTATTTTGATCAACAATGATCTCATTTGTTGAAAATTTTAAATTGCGAAATTTACAAATAAATTTCTGGCTCAGTTACAGTTTTTCTTTTGAAAATGTGCAAAACCATGTTTTTTTGGATTGAGTCATATGCACACATTTAAAAAAAAGTTGAATATATCGGACCTGAAATTTATTTATCTTGAACCAAAGAAACATTTTTTTATTTTGGTTTTTTGGAAAAAAAATTTTGTCGTGAGTTAGGCTTTTTGGGATTTCATATATTTTTTTGCGATTTTGGAACGTTATAAACACCACGAAAAACAATGTTTCCCAAGAATAAAAAATAATAACATGTTTCTATGGTTCAAGCTAAAGAAATTTAAGGTTGGAATAAATCCACAGAACGTGTTTTAGTACATTTAGAAAAAAATTTTAATAAGGCAAAATTTTCTTTTATTTATTACCATTTTTAATTGTATATTTCAAAAAGAGAACAGAAGATATTTACTGATTAAGAAATTTGTTTCCTCACTTATTTTGGATGTCGACCCACGAATTGTTATCCCGAAGCTCAAAAGATTCGATTAATTTCCGTATTTTTACTTCGCTCTACTGAAGAGAGTAGTTTTAAATTTACATTGAAAGTATCCAATTTTAAAAAATAAATTCTTTAATGGCAGAAATCATTGAAAATTTTTTTAAAAACACAACATTTGTTATAAAAAGATTGTTTTTTCTTTTCGACACGTAAAAGTACATGTTTAAACTTTCTCCTATTTTTCCCCTTTTTATTGAGAAAATTACCCTATTTCCCCTTTTTTGAGCTCCTTTTGCGCTGTGAACCCTGTGTTAATTATGCATTCTACTTTTCAGAGATGTCATTTAGACAAACGTATTTCCAGGAGGTTTGGCTGCATGAAACGATTTTTAAGAATGTCATCGCGAAGCACCAAACGGACCGAACCAGTGCAATATGCCTGCTTTGCAAAAACAAGGTCATACATTTGAGCAACATGGGGAGGAGGGCGCTAATGAGCCATGTAACAGGGAAAGAGCATAAGAAGAAGACCTCTGATAGAAACTCATCTTTCGGCGTCGATCTGTTCACATGTGTGAAGTCAGGATCCTCGAAAATAACGGTAAGTTCTAATTCATAATAACAGGGTGCACAGTCTTCCCCTTTTTTTCTTAGTTTCCCCCTTTTTCTTGAAATTCCCCCTTTTTCCCCTTTTCTCTTTAAATATACGATATTTAAAATTTTAACCATTATTAAATAATAATTAAAGCAATTGTAGCACTTAAATTAATTATTTATGAATAAATAAGGTACACGCTTCAAGTGCTGACCATTAAAAATAAATAATACTCCTAAGAAAAATTTGAAGATGAAACATTTTAAAGCAAGTTGAACTTTTTAAATAAGTATTAGAAGATTAACAATTCTATTTGGAATGTACAAAGTTAAATATCTCATTTTTTCTTCATCAAAACTTATTTTTGAAAATAAAAAATTGTTAAAAATTGTCCTAAGAATCTTAAGGACATTTTTTTATTCTCTCGATATTTTCAAAATGTTTGAAAAGCTTCTTTTTTTTTAATCTTCAAGAAACCACATTAAAATTTTTGTTTTGCAATCTTTAAAAGTTTTAAATTATTCTGAAATCTTTTCAAAACTTCTAAACCATAAAAATATTTTTTTAAGATTCGAATTTTTCCTAATTTTTTTAGAATCCTGCATAAGCTTCTAAACCTTCGGAACATTTTAAAAAATAATTCGAATTCTTCCTGTTATTTAAAGAAAAAACTGCTGAATTAAGAAAATGCGCCTAAAATCTTCTTCACTTCTCGACGAAATTTTAAGAAAACATTTCAAATGTTTTTAAATCATGAAAAAAAAATATTTTCTTATCATTAATTTTACAACAAAAAATAATTTTTAATTTTTCCTAGGAATCTTGAAAAAATGTTTTCATTCTCTTTAAATCTTTGAAATTTCTTAAATGGCTTCTACATTTTTTTCCGAATTCTTCAAAAATGAACACTTTGTTTTAAACTTACACCAACTTTAAAATTCTTTTTTTTTTTAATCTCCTATATTCATTTTGAAATGGTAGGAAATCATTTTAAATGTATCGAATTCTTTTTCAATCTTCTCTTAAAATTTATTTTCAGAATAGAAAATCATTAAATATTTTCCCAGAAATCTTAAAACAATTTTTTTATTCTCTTGAAATATTTCAAAATTCTTAGAAAGTTTCAATATTTTTTTCGATGTATTTAAGAATCTACATTTTGTTTAGAATTTTTTGAAATCTCTCAATTTTTAATTATTCTGGAATATTTTTTAAAACTTCTACACTTATTAAGTATATTTTGAAATGATTCGAGTTTTTCCTGAAATTCAAAAAAAAATCTTTCAAAATTAAAAATGTTCCACGCTCCTTTCCGAAAATTGAGCAAATCATTGGAAAAGTTTTGAAATATTTTGAAAAATATTCTCTAAGAATTATTTTTACAAAATAAAAAAATGTAGGAATTTTTAGAAAGAAATCTCGTTCGCTTGAAACTTTTCTAAATATTTTTTTCGAAATCTTTAAAAATCTTAATTTTGTTTTAAACATATACGAACTTCAAAAAAAAATTAATCTTCTATATCTATTCTTTTTTGAAAATTTAGGAAATAATTCAAAATGTTTTTATATCTTTTTCAATTTCCTCTTGAAATTTATTTTTCAAAATAAAAAATCATTTGAGATTTTTTTTAGGTATCAAGATATTTTTTTGTTCTATTGAAACCTATCAAAATTCTTGAAATGCTCCTTTTTCAAAATCTTTAATAATCTACATTTTTTAAACACTTTTTGCAATCTCTAAGAGTCATAACATCTGTTCAAAACTTTTAAACCATAAAAATATATTTTTTTTTGCACAGATTGTCCTCTTCATCCATCCAATATCTACAAGCACTCACTCCTTCTCCCATTCTAAACCGTATCACCCTATTCCATTTGTCTTCCTTTTTCATCTTTTGCAAATATTCTGGTTCCGTCACCCCTTTGACCATCATATACCATATATTGTACTTCGAATCCATAATCTTTCTCCATCTCTCTTCTCCTTGTCTTACTAATAGCTCTAATTCAATGTTCTGCCAATCCAGAACCCCTTCCTGTATATCACAAACACTCCTCATTTTTTTCCTTTCTTCCTCCCATTTTGAATTTCCCAAATTGCCTCTCGTCTCCTTGTTTCGAACTTCGTCCAAGCATACTTGGCTATTCTGCTCCCCTCTCCCCTTTTCAGCTTCTCTTCAAACCTCCAGGCTCTCTTAATTTGTCTAGTTACCATTTCTTCCCTTCTTAGTTCTTCCCTTATCATGTATCCTGGACAACTCCAACTAACCCCCATTACCCATCTCAGAAATCTCTCATGTATGCTTTCCACCTTCCTATGTTCCTTCCATCCCCAAACCTCCACTCCATAACACAACACCGCCCAAACTAACGCATCAAACAACCAAACCCTCATTCTCCAATCGTCCTTGAACCTTCTCTTTCCTATACCCCATACTTGGCCCATTACTTTACTCGCACTTTCGATTCTTTTCCTCACCTGCAAGTCGTTTCCCCCTCCTGACTCAAACCAAAAACCTAGGTAACAGAACTCCTCCACAATTTCCACTGTTTGTCCGTTCATCTTCCACACGTAACCTATTTTGGTCTCTTTATTTCTGAAGCACATCACCTTGGTCTTCCCTACGTTCACCGTCAGTTCTTTTGTTCCCACGTACTCTTCGAAAATTCTTATCATTAGGTTCATCCCCTTCTCATCGTCTGCTATTAAAACTACGTCGTCCGCGTATGCTAGGGAGTATAGTTTGCTATTACCCAGGATCGTCCCCCCTTTCCCTTTCTCCTTTAGCTTCTCCTCTAGGTCTGCCAGCAGCAAATTAAAAAGTAGTGGACTCAACGGGCACCCTTGCCTTAGACCTCTTCCTGTCCAGAAAACCTCCCCTTTTTCCCCGCGTATCTTCACCCTAATCCTGGTTTCAGTAAAAATTTCCTTTATCCTCTCCACCAGCCCTTCTTCTATTCCCCTCTCTTTCATTGCCTGCCATAGAACTTTTCTATTCACTGAGTCAAAAGCTGCTTTAAAATCTACGAATAAGGCTTCTAATTTCCCTTTTTTTCTCCCTAAGTTCCTGTTAACCAAGTACTTGAGTACGTAACTGTTGTCTATTGTCCCCATCCCTTTTCTAAATCCCGTCTGGTTGTGTGGGATACTTTGCTTCTCTTCTATCTGATTCTCTAACCTTTTTCTTAGAATTTCTGTGTATATTTTATAGCCCCCTTGCATGAGAGTGATCCCTCTTTACTCTTCTACCTTCTTACCCTCCCCTTTCTTAACAAGCGGTACTACCAGCCCTGTCATCCACTCCTCCGGCCACCCTTCTCCTTTCCAGACCTTGTTGCATATCCTCCACATCACTTCCCTAATCCCTTCTCCATACTTTATCGCTTCGTTCTCCATACCATCCTCGCCTGTGGCCTTGTTTCTTTTCAGTCTATCTATCGCCTCATTTACTTCTTCTTGTTATTTCGTTCGCTTCCTCCGTTTCTCCCTGGACTGTCTTTCTATTTTCCCCTTTGATCCTATTTTGTTCTCCCCCTAACGTACCCTTAAAATAATCCGTCCATTCATCCATTTCTATTTCTTCATTCACGCCCTTCCTTCCTCCTCTTTCCCTGTTTATCACATCCCAGACCCTACCTTCTTTGATTGCTTTTTCTACTTCTTCCTTGTATTTCTCCGTTCCCCTTTGCTTTTTCCCTTCCAGCATCTTCTCATGTTCTCTTTTTCTCCTGTTGTACTCCGCCTTCTCTATTTCTCCTTTCCTCCATTTTCTTACAGACTCTTTCTTTCTCTCCTTACTCTCCCTGCATTCCTCGTCCCACCATCCTCTCTTTCCCTCTTCTCTTCCTTCTTTTGTACCTATCTCATCCTTCACCTTCTCAATCGACCCTTTCAACCTTTTAATTAACGAGTCTACACCCTCCTCGTTTTCATATCTAACATTCTCCTTTTCCATCTTCTGTTCAAACACTTTTAATTTATCTACCCTCCAGACTCCCATTTTCGTGTTCCTTTCCCCCCCTCTTTCCTTTCTCCCTCTGCCACGCTTATGGACGCCACCTTTCAGTGTAGCTATTACTGGGAAGTGTTCTGACCCTATCTCATTCCCTACATTCATACTGCATATCATATTACTCATTCTTTCTTCTGCCAAGATGTAGTCTATTATTGTTTCTCCCTTACCTATACATGTAATCTCTCCTTTCTCATCTCCTTTCATGTTGCCATTACATATAAACCATCCGGTTTCTCCTATTATGTCTAGCAACCTCCTCCCCTCCCGGTCTATCTCCCTATGTTTGGAGCTCCTTATATATGCCTCCTTTTCTTCATCCCAAGTCCCTCCCCCTTGCTCGCCAGTCCAGGCATTTAAGTCACCTCCTATCAAAACCAATTCTTCCTTCTTTTCCTCCATCCACCTCCTTATTACTCTCCAACCTTCCTCTTCCCCTCTTCTTCTATATACACAAACCACCGCTATTTTGACTTTCCCTATTATAATCCTTCTTACCATTGTTTCCTCCTTTTCTTCCCTGTCCTGCTCTGTTTTACCTTTTACTGCCCATTCTTTTCTCACCCCTGATACCATGCCGCCCATTCCTCTACCTTTAACGTGTTCCTTCCTTGCCTCTTGCATTGTCCACACATACCCTTTAGGTAACAACCTTTTCATCCCCTTCCAATCCTTCTCATCCGCCCAGGTTTCACTCATCATAATCACGTCCCACTTTTCTAACTCCCGCCAGAAACCTTCATTCTTGTTCTTCAAGCCTGACGCACTCCAGAAAGCTATTTTCACTTTTTTCTCCTCCCTTCCCTCCCCTATCCTCCTTACTTTTCTTCCGCCTTGCTTTTTGGAAACCCCTCTGTTTGCTCTCTAGCCTCTTTTGAATCTTCCTTTCTTCTACCTTTCTCAACTCTTTTTCCCTTTTTCCTTATTTCTTCTACTTCCTCGTCCCAGACCCACTCCTCCCCATTGATCCATAGTCTGTCTCGCCCTATCCATACCATGCATCCCTTTTTCCTCTCTATCCATGCTCTCTGTTCTATTTGCCATCTCCTTTTCCTCTCCCTCCAAGTCAAATCCTCTTCAATTCTCTCCCTTCTTCCTTTCAATAATTTTTTGTTCTCCATAATTTTCTTTTTCTCCTCCTCACTCCCTACTTTTACTACAAACATTCCTTATTTTCCTTCCTTCGTCATTCCTAATCTCTTAACTCCTTCTACCCTTACCCGAATTCCAATATCTCTCAGCAGATTTTTGATTTCAATTCCCCCTGTTTCACTCTCTATTTTCAATCCCTTGACTACTATGTTATTTTTTCTCTTCGCCCTTTCTTCCCCTTCCAACCTTCTTTCAATCTCACTCAGTCTCTTCTTCAATCTTTCATTCTCATTTTGCACGTAATCACTCCCTTCTACTTCTCCCGCACTTTCTGTTCCCTTCCCCATATGCTCATTCCTAACTTCTAATTTGCTTACCCGTTCTTCCAGTTGTTTTATCTCCCTATTTGTCTGTTCGTCAATCTCTCTCTGTCTATTCTCTATGGCCTCTAGTTTACCCCATACCTTGTCTTTCTCCTCTTTCCAGAGTTTATCCCACTCTTCCCACTTTTCTCTTACTTTTCTCACTTCCCTCCTAACTTCTTTCCCCTGCCTATTCATATCTTCCAGACCATTAAATTTTGAATAGTGTCAAAAATTCGACGCATTCTAAGTGTTTTTTAAAATGATTCGGATTTTTCCTGAAAATAAAAGAAAGTTATAGTAAGGATGAAATGACAAATCTTTGAGAGAAATATTCATAAGAAGGATGTTAAACATATCAAAAGTTTGTATTTAACTATTTTTATTTTTTCTCTGACTTTTTTATATGACTCTGGATAGATTTCCAAGGTTCTAAGTACATCCAATTTTTAAAAATAAATCTTTAATGGCAGAAATCATTGAAAAATCAGTAAAAATGTAACGTGTCTTACAAAATGATTATTTGTTCTTTTCGACATCTGAAAATAAATGTTTAATCTTTCCGCTATTTCCCCCTTTTCCGTGAGAAAACCACCATATTTCCCCTTTTTTTAGCTCCCTATGCGCTGTCATCCCTGTAATAATAAAACTCTATTCGCTTTGCCACGTCGATCTATGAATAACTTAAATTTTCTTGCTTCAGATCGAAGGAGAGAGTTCAGCTGCATGTTCAAATGAACCCGATCCCGTTACTATAGCCGAAAAATCTACCACGGCAAACGATGTTTGCGGAGATGCAGCTGAGGTATCATCTGTTCATCGTCTTCCTTCCCTGGAGCTCCATGGCTTGCAACAGTACATAACTCGAGAAGGTGTATGTAAAGCAGAGATATGGTGGTCCTTGTTTTCAGTACAAAATCACATAAGTTTAAGGAGCGCCGGAATTGCTTATAAAATGTTTCCGAAAATGTTCCCCGACAGTGTCATTGCTTCACGCATGGAATTGGGTAAAACTAAAATGTCTTACAATATTGTGCATGGTTTGGCGCCATATTTCCATGACTTGGTAGTGAAAGACGTTAATGGCACTGATTGTTTTGTTGTTTTTTCGATGAGAGCCTAAATAAGTTTTCACAACAGCAGAAAATGGACATTTGTTTAAGATATTGGGACAAATCAAATGACCAAGTTACTAGTAGATACGTCACCTCTGCATTCTTAGGACACGCTACTGCGAATGATTTGCTGAAAGCTTTCCTTGAATCGCTTAAGCCTTTCATGTTACGAAAGATACTTCAGGTCTCTATGGATGGACCCAACGTCAATTTGAAAATGATCAAGGACTTTGAAACATACTTGAAAAGCATCGGAGATCCAGATCATTCTATGTTTGTGTTCATGGGAACTTGTGGTTTGCATGTAGGAAACAATGCATTCAAAACAGGATTCAATGATAAGACTGCAGACTGGCATGTTATATCTTTTCTGAGGGCTGTGTATAACCTATTTAAGGATGTTCCTTCACGTAAGAGTGATCTCATTAGTTACTCAGGATCTAGTCTATTGCCTCTTGAATTCTGTTCTATTCGTTGGCTAAACAATTACTCTGTTGCTAAAAGAGCAAAAGAGTTGCTTCCAAACTTAAGCAAGTTTAAAACAGACATTGAGAGTGATAATAGTCATGCAGGGATAAAGAGTTACAGCTATGGTGTTGTAAAAGAGGCACTAAAAGATAAACTTATGCCCTGTAAATTGGCTTTTTTTAGCTTTATTGCTGAAGAAATTGAACCATTTCTGAAAAGATTTCAAAGTGACGCCCCTATGGCTCCATTCTTCTATACGGAACTAAACTCTATAATAGTGATTTTGTTAAACATGATTGTAAAGAAAGAAATTATGACCAAAGAGACCTCTGTGTTCAAAATAGATTTAAAAGACAGTAAGAATCTTATTCTTGCTAAGGAATTTCCTTTGAGTTTTTCAGTAAAAACTGAGTTACGTAAAGTCAAGGTTAATGATAAAGAAATTCTCCAGTTTAAGACAGACTGCGTGAAAATTGTGAAACAAATTCGTCTTAAATTAATTGAAAAATCTCCTCTGAAGTACAAATTGTGCAAAGGCATAATGTTTTGTGGTCCATCTTTGTTAGCTGATCAGAAAAATACCTGTTTATCTCGTTTAGAAAAAGCTTTGGAAATATTTCAGGAGAAACAGTGGCTCTCAGGAAGTCAATATGATTTAGTTTTAAAGGAATTTAAGAATTTATGTTCTAAACCTGATGTGATATTATCCTGTAAGGCCTATGATAAGGAGAACGAGCGGTTGGACCACTTTTGGAGATCTCTAATTGCAGCACACAAGGGGTCAGATGCACTCTGGAACTTTCTGAAGAAAGTTTTCATACTCAGTCAAGGCAACGCATTTGTGGAGCGAGGATTTTCTATTCATAAAGAAATCATTGTCGAAAATCAAAAAAATAAGTCTCTTATTGCCCAGAGACAGGTTTATGATGGACTTCAAGTCTTAGCTGGTTTACTTAAAATGGAAGAGATACCTAAATCAATGATCCTGAAGGTCCGCAATTCAAGAGCTCTTTATGAAGAGTCTTTGCAAAAGAAAAAAGCGGAGAAGATTTTAAAAGGAAATGAAGATGTTAAAAAGAGAAGACTGGTTGAAGAAATTGAAAGCCTAAGGAGAAAAAAATGAAGATTTTGACTGACAATCAGAAAGAGGTAGCAAACATTGATCAACAGCTAGAGGCTTCGTGTGGTTCTGTTGTCATTTAATTGCCTATCATTAGGCTTCTTTTCGCTTTTTATTTTTGCTAATTTTCAATATTTCTTGTAATATATTTTTATTCACTGTACTAAAGAATGTGATGACCGTTTCTTTGTAAAAATAAAGTTTAATTCTTAGTTTTTAATTTGTAGTTATTTATTTATTGATAGTTTGTAGACATGTCCTTGATTTAATTAATCCATGCTAATATGTAAAGTGCATTTTTATGACTTGTTTCACTTTTTGTCTTGGCACATTATTGAAACCTCAATCGATTTTATAATAATTTCCTGTGAGGGAAATTTGTCTAAATGTCAGGGAAATGTCAGGGAAATTGAAAAATTCAATCTTGTGGCCACCCTGTAAGGCCAAAAAAAATTCGGAAAAAAAATCTTCAATTTCGTTCATGTAAACGTTCGTAACTTCAAGTAAATTAGAACATGTACTTGAAGTTACGAACGTTCATATGAACGAAATTAAAAAAATTAAAATTAAAAGTTGCCGTCCGATAAGTGTACAGTGTACACTGTATTTTTAACATTTTAGGTCTGCATAAAATAAGGGTGGGTTTTAGGGGTCCTGGAGAACATTCTCACCCACTCTTTAATTCGCGGGATAAAAAAAAAGATTTTTGAAGTTTTCAAATTTTCAAATATCGACAATAAAAATGGTCATTTTTAACATTTTATGTCTACATACAATAAGGATGGAGTTTAGGGGTCTTGCCGAACATTCTTATCTGGTCTATGATTCGTGGGATAAAAAAAGGAGATTTTTGGTATTTTTGTATTTTCAAATATCGATAATCAAACTTGTCATTTTTGAAATTTAAGGTGTTCATACCGTAAGGGTGGTTTTTAGGGGTCTTGCCGAACATTCTCATCGGGTCCATGATTCGTGGGATAAAAAAAGAGGTTTTGGGCATTTTTGTATTTTCAAATATTGATAATCAAACTTGTCATTTTTAACATGTCAGGTGTGCATAGGGCTGGGCGGTTATTTTTAGAAACCGGTTAACCGGTTATTTTAAAAAGACATAACCGACCAGCCGGTTTTTAAAAAAACCGGTTGTCATAACCGGTTAACTGGAAAACCGCCCAGCCCTAGGTGTGCATACCATAAGGGTGGTTTTTAGGTGCCTTGTCGAACATTCTCATCTGTTCTATAATTCATGCGATAAAAAACAAGATTTTTGAAGTTCTTTTTTTGAAGTAGCTCATGGTTCGTATTATCGAATGCCTTACGGTAGTCAATCTAAGCCATGGACAGATTGCGTCGATACCTGATCGAGTCCTGGTAATACACCTGTCTATTAATGTATTCTCCCTGCAACCTGCCAGCCCTCTCTTGCATCCAAACTGTTCAACTATTGCACTCCATACCGGCTCGATAGATGTTGATATCCTCTCTTTGATGATACCAGTAAATAGTTTGTTTTTTGTTGTTTAAACAAGCCATGGGCCTGTATTTCTTTGGGTTTGACAAATCTCCGGTCTTAGGGATCAGTACCGTGCGTCCTTGCACTAGCCGCTGCGGGATGGGTTCTAAGTTCTAGCGATAACTTTCTTCACTTCTTCAGCAGTAATTGGTGGACATTCTTCCCTGGGACCTTGTAACCTTTGCCTGTGACAAAAGTAACAAAAGAGCGATATATCTGAAGCGTCTTCATTGAGCTCATAAGTGTCTCCGTATACTTGCTTCCAGACGACTTGAATCTCTTCTCGACTAGGCGAATTTTTAACGATGCATGACGTTTTATTGAACAGACGGAAAGGATGACTAGAAAAGGTTAAATTTTCCTGAATCCACCTTACTCGCCGTTCAAGGCGCTCTTTCGCTGTTGAAAGAGATCTTACTTTTTGCATCCAGTGCTTCTTGATGGTCAAGAGTTTACACTTGTTCAGCGTGTGATTTGCTTTCCTTAAGTTTCGAACAAGTGCCCTAACTTTTGGAGTGAATTTGTTATTCGATGTTATGTAGCTAATCACCCACTGAACATTTGATGCATGCCCTCTCCCCGTTTCAATTTTAAACTGGAGCTGTGCAATACGCTCGCGAGTCTTACTCAGGCGTACTGAAGTATCGTTACTACTATTCTCGCTAAGCAGGGAGACCGCCTTCTCGTAAGATACACATTTTAGATTCCAGAGATTAACATGTTCAGCGAGCCAATCGGGGAGAGCAGTATTAGCTTCAGCTAATTTGTCCATCCTGAGAAATACTTTTTGGTTTATTTTTGTTCTCCTACTTCTCATGATGGCATTATCAGCTATCTGTAAAGATGGTCTTGCTGGAATAGGTGGCATGTTCGCTGGAGGATGTTGCTCTTCTAGATAAAGAGCTTCATATCCTTTTTTGCGCAAAAAGGTCACTTGATTTCCTAAACACTCAGGCGTTTTATAAGCATATTCCGGGTGCATATTGACTCAACGTTCATGGAACCTCTACATTAATCCTCTTCGCGCCGGTGAGATTCTTTGCCAATAGGTAAGGATGTCCCTCCTGAGTTGGTCCGACTATTTAAAACGATCTCGCGTTTGTCCATGGCCATTGCCTGGTCGTCGCCTCGGTTCGGTCCTATTGACACTACCAACTGAACCATGGCCTCCATCTGAGAGAGGCCTATTGTGTGCAGCACTGCGCGATACTGGTGACGTAACCGCATAATTCGTTGCATTGGGGAGTTTGCCCAATGTTAACATAAAAAACTCAATTGAATTTAAAGAAAAAAGAAAAAATTGTAAAATACCCGATAATCACAGTATGGTATCACTCGACGTCACATCACTCTTTACTAATGTTCCTTTAGAACTCGGTCTAAAAAGCATAGAGTCTAGATGGAATTACATAAAGAAAAATACTAAAATTCCTTTGGACAAATTCAAGGATGGCATTTCTTTTCTGATGAATAACACCTTTTTTAAATTTGATAATAACTTTTACCAGCAAACACATGGTATGCCTATGGGTTCACCGATTTCGGCTATTCTATCGGACATTGTCATGCAGGATTTAGAATCAGAAGTACTTAATCAAATCAATTTTGAAATTACAATATATGTACGTTATGTTGATGACTCCTTTTTAATTATTCCCAAAAATAAAATAGATTTGATTGTTTCACTTTTTAATTCCTATCACAACAGACTACAATTTACAATCGAAAGAGAAGAAAACAATTCAATAAGATCTGATAACAATATTATAAAAACTAATTGGTTCCGCAAAAACACTTATTCAGGAAGATATTTAAACTATTTTTCTAATCATCCCATACAACATAAAATCGGAATTATCAAAAATGTTGTTGATTCAGCCATTCTTTTAGCAGACGTTTCTTTTCACTCAGAAAATCTAGAACGAATTAAAAAACTATTATTCTATAATAACTATCCAACTAATTTCATTGATAAGCACATTGACAGAAGACAAATTGAACTACAGACAAAAAATAACAACATTAACGAAATATCAATATTAGATTTAATAATTTCACGATGATTCATTATAATAAATTTAAATTTAAAATTTGAAATTTAAAGATTTTTCGGGTTTCAATCGTGTGTGAAACTATGAATGTTGCCGACGTTTCGTAAACATTGCAGTTCACTTCTTCAGGGCTGACCTGAAACTAAAGTTTCAGGTTATGTTTTTCTTATATATGTATTCTAGTAAATATACAGGGGGAGTTCTGGATCAATTAGTATTAGTGAGTATCTGTGTGTATGTGTGTCCGTGTGTATCCGTGTGAGGCTGGCATGGATGCAGTGTTGCTTAGCTTCTAGAACATTCTCGCGGGATCCTGGAGCTTCTGGAAAATTCTCGAAGTTCATGATGACGTCACAGAATATTTCGCAATTGTCAGAGCCGAATTGATGTCAACAGGCTCAAGAATGATCTATTGCTTCCTTATACATAGATAAAATAGTCATATTTAAGGTTAAAATATGCAAGTGTGTATGTATGTGAAATTTGATGTGACATCCTGTTTTCGTCTATATGAATTTGATTTATTCTCACGGATCAGGTTGAATCCGGTAGTTACTCCAGTTTTTGAGAATTGTACGAACCGAATTCATGAATATAAAACGCATTTGAATTTTACGTAAAATAGCTTCAAGGTTACATTTTTTTTCCAGTTGCCCTTGAAGTTACATCGCAAAAACGTTTTCTGCTTAGGTATTAACCTTCATAATACTAATAATAATAATAATTCTCAGCTATATGAGACGCGAGCTGCAAACAAATTTCCACTGTATTACCAGATTCACCGTGCTAAGCTTCTGGAACATTCTCGAAGCTCATGATGACGTCACAGAATATTGCGCAATTGTACAAACCGAATTCATGTCAAGACACGTTCAAGTTTATTACGAGAAAAACAAGGATGATTTATTGCTTTCTGGAAAGAATTTCTTTCGTCAACACCTTACAAGGTTATTGTATTGGCACATTAGATTTTGCGCTGCAAAAATTTATATTCCGAACGTGTCGATTATAATGTAGAACGTTCTGGCAATACTTTCAAGGTTATAACGAGAAAAACAAGGATGATTTATTGCTTCCTTACAGATAAAACGTTCTAGAATATTCTTCATGGCATCATCAAAAATATACTACGCAATTTCTGGAAAGTATTTCTTCTGTCAGCAGCTTCAAGGGTATTGTAATAATGCATCACATTTTGCGTTGCAATAATTATATCCCGAGCGTGTCGATTACAGTGTAGAACGTTCTAGAACATTGTTGCATCATATAATGCAAAAGTCTTCTGAAATTTGGTAGAGGGAGTAAGCGCCTATAAAAGGAGGCCAGATCTTCTCTTTCATCAGTTTATTGTCAGATGTCAGATTGTGAAGAAGAAAAGCGACAAGAGCTGAAAAATCGTTTAAACGTATTTCTACAGAGAATTCGAGAACTAAAACAAGTAATACAAGTGCGAATAGATTCACAAACTTTAACGAGAAACTTTAGTACTTTGAATATTGCAAAAAGTTAAACGGTGAAAGAAAATGGATTTCTCCAAACTAAATAAAATTGCCATCAATAACAATTTCCTTCCAACGAAGAAGCTCAAGGACCTAGAGCTGAACAAAGACTAGGAAATTACAAGCATCAGGAAAGTCACAACACAGTTTGGAGTGCGATTCATTGTCACGGTAGAAGACAAATTCATCGTTTTTCTACCAGTGAGGATGACCAATCTGCTGAGTGAAGATGAAAATCTGCTGTTGGGAATGCAAAAGTCTGGTGAAGATGGTGATCTCTGCATGCGGTATTTGGGCGGATGCTACAATTCCGTCGAATTTGTAAAGAAAAATATATAAAGTTAAGAGTCTTCAACTATCACTCAGTATCTGAAAGCAATCAGCATCATCATCATGCCTCATACGCCTCGAAATCAAATGTTACATGCAACTACATACAATCTGAATTCATCATTCACAAAGCAAATTATCATTGGTGCTGATTTTAAAAAAGACGGAAATCTTGCCTCATCTGTGAAACTGTTAGCCAGTCATCCATGTGCAAGTATAACCCTGAATCTTGAAGACTGGAAATTATTCAAAAGTTACTTCAAACTCATTTCACTGTTCTTTGATGGCCAAGAGAAGCAGCAATGCATCGACTGTGGAAATTTCCATATACATATGACTACATCTTTTGGAGATTATATAGTGGCTTTGGAGCAAATTCAAGATACTCGAAAATATTATCCGTTTGTACTACAAGAAACAACGTTTGCTGTTCTCCAGGAAGTCAGTGTTTGTATCGACCAGTATCTTCTGGAGCAGAGTCTTATGCCGTTTCAACGCACAAAGGATGTCATCATTGAAACCATCGCTGAAGGTGTTTGGTGCAATGTGAAATCTCCTTGTGTGAAAAGTGTGAAATCTTATATACAAAAAAATTATGTAAGTTTAAAAAATAAGGCAATGCAAAAACTCATATTTAATAATCTCATGCGATTTGAAATTCTGTTTCTTGAAATGATTACTTTTTACAATCAAAATGTGTGTGAAGAAGTGATTGAGAAATTACCAGAACTCACATGTGTAAATGGTACTTTTGTACATTAAAACTTGTCATGTATTCTATTGGTATGAGAATTTGAATAAAAGTATAATTTAATCCAAATTCGCCTTTTTCATTTAATAGATTAAGGGTAGGTAGATGAGTAAGTAAAAAGATATATGTTTGAGAATAATCAACTTTATTCAGAAAAACCTTAATATTAATACAAAGATACTTACAAACTAGACTTATCTATCCAACTATTGTGAGAGTCGTCAAAACCTAACCATTTTACAAACAGCTAATTTCCACGTTTTTTCAGTACTTTTTCCACAAGATAAATGTCTGGATGTCTAACTTTGCCAAGTTCTTGTTCATAAAAACTACCTGCAATAGCTTTATCTCGATAATCTTTAAGCACATACGTCACTGGTTCAGTATTCTTAACATGACTTATGGTAAATATTTCAGTTGTCCAATTCGGTGTGTAGCCTTTCTCAAAAACATGCTTAAATTTACTTATACGAACTTTATCTCCAACTTCAAATTTAGCTTTCCTAACTGCTTGTTTCACATTGCAATTTTTGTATACATTGAACAACAATTTTTTCTCAGTTTGTTTAGTAACATCTTTTGGTTTCATTCTAATAGTCTGATGTTTGGTATCGTTGTAAGAAAAAATTAAATCTTTCAAAATATCTATCCACTTATAATTACCCTGCAAGCTAAATTGCATCCACATTTTATTCTTCAAGGTACGATTAAATCGCTCGCAAATTGATGCTTTCAAATTACTAAATGTCGAGTACAAATTTATCTTATATCGCTTCATAAGCTTCTCAAAATGCGAGTTGTATAATTCTTTACCTCTATCAACATGTAAATTTTTTGGTACGCGTCCTTTATCAAGTACAGATTTCATGGCTGCAGCTACATCTTCACCCTTCTTGGATTTAACGGGAACAGCCCAAGCAAATTTTGAAAATATGTCAATTACAGTTAAGATGTACTTGTATCCTTTGTTTACTCTCTCGTACGGTTGCATTTCAACAAGATCAGCTTGCCAGGTCTCATCAATTCCACGGATGTCAAAATGTCGACGTGGGTAATTCCTTCTAGCTGGTTTGTGCAGCTCCTTCACCAACTGCTGCTTCTCAACATCCATTTTTGAGTGCATTCAGTCTGTTGTCTACTTGACTAATGAGCTCTGAATTTCGATACACCAGTTTTTGAATTGATTCAGCATCAATTTTCGCATTTTTGAAAAGCTTATCTGTGGAATTTTCCAAAGTCTCAATCATCATATTATTATTGACTACTTTAGTTCGCAAGGAAGCTATAACATCGCAGATAGTCTGAAGTTCACGCTGTATCATATGCTGCACCATATTCAGATTAACAGCATCATTCTGCTCTTGTGCATCAGCCACTTTACACAGCCTTTTATTATTCATGTCATAATCTCCTTCAGATGTGACTTTGAAGCCAATTCCAGGAAGACCACGACTTGTACTCCCTGCTCGCTTGGAATGACGCCCGAATACATCGATGCTCATCTTGTAAATGATTAAAATCTGGGCAAAACACTCATTAATATATAAATCCAGCTTCTCGCAGCTCTTCAATAATTGATATAATTTCGTTTGTGTGACTTGGATTTCCAGCTGCTTGAGACGCTAGCAGTAAGCGTAATCGATCTACCAATTCATTCGGGTCATCCCAGTAAATGTAGTCCATCAGACTACCCTGTCTAGCAATCATGTGTTGCGGGATCATACCTTCACCTGATAATGATTTTCGGCTTTTACTTCGCCTATTTGTATTTTTTGATGGAGATGTGGGAATTAATTTCTTTATAAAATTTTTATATTTAAAGGATTGATTGTCACGAATTTCGCCATCTGGTTTATAATTCTTTTTATACGCGTTTGTTGCAATGATAATTTGCCTATAATTTTCATGATCATTGGGGGTTATAGAGGGAAAATTCAAATTACCCACATGAATATAGTTCTGACTGAAACTTATCGGAGAATCTCCAATCCTTAATCTATCTCTCGTTAATTTTCTCACTCCATACACATTATCGAGTTCTCTGCTTCTTTCACCCAACAATATGAGATACTTGTTTGCATCATCATCAACAATCCATGAAGATGTAGGCGTTTCTGAGTTATTTTCCTCTTCAGTACGAGCTGATAACTCCAAGTTACTGGGATCTTCAGTCTCGTCTGCTTCTTCCTCGTCATTAATTGATTTATATGACAAATCATCATCATCATCATCATCATCATCAATACTTTCTTCTACTTTACTCTTTGCTTCCCCTTCTTCTTCTTTACTTTTGATTGGCTCAACTTTTTTTTCTTTCATATTCTTGAGACCACCAACAATTTTCTCGAGTGGATTAACAATGGGCTTAAAAGTGTCACTTAATGTTCGTTCAACTGTTTCTTTACCCAACTTTATTAACCTATGCTTCCGTCGAATTGATTCACTAGCTCTAGCAATTTGATGTAAAATATTTTTTTGCCTTTGGAAATTTTCCTGACGTGAAGACATGTTGATATATCAACGTCTAAGGTGCGACTGTTTCTGTATTGATCACAGCATATGTATATATTACTTTTCCAGATTTATGAAACAATCAAAACCTTTCCTATATCTACCTTGAATAAGATTCCTATCTTTGTCAATTACAACGAATCCATACTTATCGCCATTCCAGCAAGCTAAACACATATGTTTAAATTTTGAATAAGTCAT
The DNA here is from genome assembly GCA_932178445.1 of Andricus quercusramuli. NCBI lineage: Eukaryota > Metazoa > Arthropoda > Insecta > Hymenoptera > Cynipidae > Andricus > Andricus quercusramuli. Next base: position 20,825 of record CAKNXH010050289.1, read on the forward strand.
ATCAGTATTCACATGATCATCATAAATATGCTTTAGATTCATTTCATGTTGTTTAAATAACACAAGTAAATTAACATTATCGCGTACAAGATGTTTAGGAATATGGGCATATGTCTGGCTCAAGTAAAAACAGTCGACATATTTGTGTCTACCCATAGAAAAAAATGCTCTTATATTATCCTGCTTCTCGCAAGCCACATCATCAAATACAATGACTGAATTTGGTTCTGCTTCACTTGGCATTATAACCTCCTCATGCTCATTGAAAGGATAGTACTCAACGCCATCTACAGATTGATGGACTTTTTCCAAAAATTCATACTTTGGTTGTTTCAGAGATTTTGAGTAGATGTAAATATTTTCGGATATTATTCCATTTGGATGTATCAGTAGAGCTAGCAAAGCATTTGTCTTTCCACAGTTGGAAGGTCCACACAATATTGCTCGTACGCTGTTTGGTAACAAATGTCCATGTCGTTTTTCTCTATTCTCGTTTTGAACAAGCGAATCAAAATTCTGGATAGGTAGTTTCACAGGTTGTGTTTTAAACTGCATCTTGACAAAGACTGACTGGAAATCCTATAAATATCTTGGTTATATAGGTTGAACCTTCAGTCTGAAAGTATCCCTTGCATAGATATGATCGTCTACAGAGGCAAACGAGTCAGTTGTAAACGAACCTTGAAGCAGGCAAGACGTGGAAGAGGTTTGCTCAACAAAATCATCAACAATTTGCCGTTTGAGTTGCACTTGCCTGGTTACCAGTACTGTGGACCAGGTACTAAACTAGCCAAACGATTAGCACGAGGTGATCCAGGAATCAATCCACTGGACGCTGCTTGCAAAGAGCACGATATAGCCTACTCACAGAATAGAGAAAATATAGAGGCTAGAAACTCAGCTGATAGAGAAGTAGCTGAAAAAGCTTGGAAACGTGTCCTGGCTCAGGACGCTGGCCTAGGTGAAAAGGCAGCTGCTTGGGGAATAACAAACGCAATGAAGATGAAATCAAAATTCGGGATGGGTCTCAGGAATAAAAAACCTACCACTACACTCAGAAAAATTGTCGCTGCAGCTAAAAAGTCCATGATTTCAACCAATAATGCGCAAACTGCCATTAAATCTGCACTCAGAGGCGCACGCGCAGCTGTAATGAAGGCTGGTGGAAAAAGAAATGTGAATAAACCTCGTATTCAACCTGTACCGGCCAAAGTAGGAGGATTTTTACCCTTTCTCATACCCGTTTTTGCGGGCCTCAGCGCTGCCGGGGCGCTAGCTGGTCGAGCTGCAGGAATTGCTAAAGCTGTAAATGATGCAAATTCGGCAAAACAGCAACTTTGAGAGAGTAAACGGCATAATGAAGCGATGGAAGCCATTTCTTTAGGAAAAGGCCTTGACTTGAAGCCATATAGGGAAGGATTAGGGCTTCATCTAAAGCCGTATAAACAAGGAGCAGGACTTAAACGCAAGTCAAAAAACTCAAAGTGAAGCTACCTCATCGGGCCTTAACTGATGCAGATTTACTCAAATTCGTAAAAACTCTGAAGATTCCGCATTTTCGAGGTGTTTTCATGCGAAATGGATTACCAAAGGGTGTACCACGTAAATATGAATGTGCTATTGTCAATCTTGATGATAAAAAAGGACCAGGAACACATTGGTGTGCCTATAAAAAGATTGGCAGTAAAATAATGTATTTCGATAGCTTCGGTAATCTTCGACCACCTTCGGATCTCTTTAAGTATCTCGGTGCTGGTAGCATAAAGTATAATCACGAGAGATATCAAAATTACGATACATTCGTGTGTGGACATTTATGTTTGCAATTTCTATGCAATCAATTAAAATTTAAAAGTACGTTCAATCTATTTAAGTGCTGAAATTTGCAATATCAAGTCAGTTGAACGCTAGCAGTCATCATGGATGATTCATTGACACTGACATTATCAGGAACTGCTCCAATCCTGGAAACTCACTATTTTCCTCCGATTGAGTTGTCTCCTCATAAAAATTACGCACTTGGACTCGTTGAATTTCTAACTTTTAATTCGATACCTAATGTAGACATTGGTCAAAATAAATTTTACGTGGGTAATGAAATAATTGGAATACCTACAGGAAGTTATAAAATAGGTGACATAAAGCGCCATCCACAGAATATTTTAGTCAAAAAGGGTATTGAAATTCATATTAAACCAAACAATAATACTCTAAAAAGCGAAATTTATTGCAGTCACGATGTAAATTTTGAGCCTAAAGATTCTATTGGTCAATTGCTAGGTTTCTCTCCACGCAGACTAAAAGCTAAACAAGTGTATGAATCTGATCAACCGGTATCAATCATGAAAGTGAATTCTTTGAGGTTTGAGTGTAGCATAACTACAGGTGCATACATTAATAGCCAGAAAGTACATACTATTCCTGAGTTTTTTCCCTTAGTGCCACCTGGATATAAGATAGTGGAAGTACCATCTCATGTCATTTACCTGCCAGTCGCCGTGCAGTCAATAGATCATATACAGCTCCGTATAGTTGATCAAGACGAACATTTGGTTAATTTTCGTGGAGAAGTTATAACAATTAGACTACACATCAAGTCTCTCTAATAATAATGGGTATTGTTTTCAATACAAAGATTGGCTTTGGTTATAATAAACCAGCACAATGCCAAAAGCTAATCAGTCGACAAATAGCAGTTAAAGGGTTAACACCTCAATGTGCCCTCTTTCTAAAAAGTCAAGGTCTGAAGCTCAAAAGAAGAAGAAAATAAAGAGATTCAAGATTTTTTGCACCTGCATCTGTAAATTTGTCTATCATCGTTTGATCATTTGTCATGGAGGAGGAAATTTTAAATATCCAAGCACCAATCATCTTTGATGAGTCGATTGCACGCTGTGAAATTCATGCACATCAGCCTTATGCCTCATCAACCTTCAACAACAGTGATGAAATTCGGATTGCTGTTCAAAATCAGGACCACTGTCTCCTGCCGAGCAAAAGTTCACTTCACGTGCATGGAAGAATCGTAAGAACTGATGGAGAACCAGTTACAAACACAGTTTTAGTTTCCAATGCCATCTGTCATTTGTTTGAAGAAGCAAGATACGAAATCAATGCAATAGAAATTGATAGAAACAAGAATGTTGGTCTCACTAGTCTCATGAAAAATTATGTATCTCTAAATCCTGGACAATCACGTTACATACAGAATACTGGTTGGCTCGAAATAAATGATAATAATCAATCATTAACCATCGCTACTGGCTACTTTGATGTAGCCAGTAGCGATGGTTAATGATTGATTATTATCATTTATTTCGAGCCAACCAGTATTCTGTATGTAACGTGATTGTCCAGGATTTAGAGATACATAATTTTTCATGAGACTAGTGAGACCAACATTCTTGTTTCTATCA
>CAKNXH010050290.1:1302-11323 GCA_932178445.1 Andricus quercusramuli
GCAAGGGATTAGTAGGGCCACATACCGGTAGTTGGCGCTCCAGGCAAGTTTGTGGTCGTTACATATATATATAACATATATAGCTGACTGGAATGATATATATATAATATATATATAGCTATCATTCCAGTGTTACGGGCGCATACCTGTAGAGGCGATGTGAAAGCCGCTTATTCTCGTGGCGCCAAGTCGTAGATTTTTAAATCCATATTTTTAATAATCTACTTTTCTTCCAAAAATTAGGGCAAATATAATTAGGAGAATAATCAAAGAGTTTATTTAAATTACTGAAAACTGATTCGTTGTTGTACAAGTCCTCGAAATGTACATATTTAGTAACTGTGACTTCATATCTTATCCAAAATTATTCCTATTGTTCTATAAAAGTCCAAATTGTTCAAAATCCCGATATTATTCTTCCTTCTTAAAAAGTTTTGAATAATAATTTAGATATATTACGAACTTCTGTTGAAATTTGGACTTTTGTAACAAAATGGATCCAGGGACCAACCAAAAAATACCGAAAAAATGAATACCCAATACATAAATTGATGAGAAGTAAAAATACCGAATTATAAATGTTATCGGAAAATTTTTTAATTCACCAAATTTTTATTTTGTGAATTGAAGAATTTTTAGGGTATTTAATAATTTCTTATTTGTACAATTCTGAAATTTTGTAAATCTTTAAATTTTGATTTCGGAAACTTGAAAGTTAGGGCACATAAAATTCGTTATTTTAAATTTATTCGTCAATAAAGTTGTCAATTCGTGTAATAGGGATCCATTTCTTTTCGGTATTTTCGGTTAGTCTCTGGATCCAAAAAAATAAATCTTTGCACAGGATTCAAGAAAGTAAAAAAAAATATAACAGGTCATTATTTAAACTAAAAATAACTCAATATTGAAATCGAATTTTCACTGAGTAAAATTTCAGAATTAATTACAAGATTATTTCTAAACCATTAAATTTTCTATCGGCTACCGCATTCCTTTCAGGATACATTTTTTTTATTTGAAAAATAAATTTTTAAAACAAAAAAAGTTCAATAAATTTGAAAAAAATCATCTTTCCATAGGAATTATAATTGCTTAGAATTAACTTGGTTAACTATGAAATTCCATTTTATGAAATAAGTGTACGAAAGATTTGGAATAGTCTGCGATTTTCGTCAATGATCTTACCGCTTCTATTAAATATTTAATACTTAATACGGAAATGTGAATCATGAAAAAAATGTCATCAGTCTTAATTTTATAAGAAATTGGTCAAACTTATGGCTCTATAATAAAAATGAAAATGTAGTTAAATTTACAAGACTGTATTTATTATTTATTATTCACTTATTATCACGCGTCATTCGGACCATGAAAAAGTTGGGAATTTGTCAGATACAAGAATTTTTCTAAGAAAAATGAACCACTTTAATATTTTGAATAGTTTGTGAAAAAGAAGATAGGTATAATGTTCGAATTATCAGCAGCATGCCCGCAGTTCAGGGAAACCTGGAAATCAAGGACATGTCATAGAATTTTGTTGACCAGAGAAAGTCAGGGATATAAAAAAAAATGGCAAAAGTCCTAAGAAACACTTTACGTAACTGTCCAGAATAATCAATACTGCTAAATATTTACTTGTTTAAGATCAATTCTCTATAGACGCTTTTAAAATGAATATTTCAATTCGAAGTAATGTCAAAGGATTTTGAAGATTTAAGGGTATTTTGGAAAATTTCAAGGTATTATCAAGAGCTTTAAAAAGTTTCAAGAGATTTCAAAGGATTTCAAATATTTTAAGTTTTTTTTTAATTAAAAAAAAATTCAAGAGATTGAAAAAATGTTAAGGGGTTTTTAAACATTATAAAGGATTTGAAGTATTTTAGGGTATTTTAGAAAATTCAAATGAATTTTCAATTTATTTCAATAATTTAACAGGATTTGGAAGGATTTGATATATTTTGGGGTGTCATCAAAGATTTCAAGGAATTTTTAATTTACTTTAATAATTTGAAGGGATTTCAAAAGAATCCAAATATTTTAAGGTATTTAAAAATAATTTCTTAAATTTCTCAATTCTTCACCATTCATTTGCATTCTTTGGAATTTAACTTGAATTGTTTTGAATGCTTAAGAATCGAATTCTTTTAAATTCAAAAGAACATTAGTCACATCAATTATGTACCTTAGCGACTTTTTGTGTATATATACATATCACTTTTTCAAGTAAATCAGTCTGTGACAGCTCTGAGATTAAAAAATAAAAAATGTATCAAATCAATTTGAAAATTTTTTAGTTTCATATTTAAAATATTCTATATAAAAATGTTATAAGATTATAATTTTATTCTTTAAGATATCTATGGTCAAGGATAATAAATACTTATAAGAAAAGGTTAGGGAATTTTGAAAATTTTATTTAGTTTTTCGGCCACCCTGCGATTAGTAATTTTGATTGTGGCCCCTAACGGCCGTTCTAATTAGAACGGTATTTTGCTACATTCAATAAGTCAAAAACCAAAAAAACCACACAAAAAAAAACAAACAAAAATAGAAATAAGTTGCTTTCCTACTAATAAGTGATTTTTTTCAGGAAAGAACATAAGAAAAAATTGGTTTTAAGTTCACGAATGTTTATAAAATATCATACAAATAACATTTTTTTCTTATGTGATAAGTCGTGGCATTTGACACAACTTCCCAATTATTTTTTATCTCTGAAAATTATTTTTAAATCATTTAATTTTCAATTCAATATTTGCCATTTTATTTGGTTTTTAATAGAGATACAAAATACCTATTTATTAAACTAAAATTAATACTTCATTCATTAATAAAGTACTGCCAGAGTACTGCATAATTATAGGATACTCCCGGTGAGAGGGCTTAGTAAACTGTGGAGATTTAATATATCATTTCATTTTATTTATTTAACTGAGTTTTAAATTAAATTTTAGTATTTATGTTGAAAATAACAGTCTTATTTTGAATTTCTTTTAATATACTCTCCACCGGGAGATCTGTTTCAATATGTTGAAAAAACATAATATACGTAAATTTGTAACATACAATAAGACTCATCAAAATAAAACAAATTTTGCTTATTTTTCTACCGTCTACTTGTCATTTATTTCACTGATTCAAATAATGCTTCATTTACTCAAATTATGGGTAGAGATTTAATTTGGCAAATGAATAAAATATTTCGTTCGACCAAAATTGTTTTCATTAAAGTAGATTAATATTTATTTGGAACTATTTTTTTTTAATTGTTTAGATTCAGTATATATATATATATATTATTTCGGTATTTTTTATTAGTCCCAAAGAAGATGATTTGAAAGATTTAATCTATTAATTAACATTTTTCAATTAGTTTAAAGATATTTTGTAAAACCCTTGTAAGAAATTCAACTTGGTATATGTATAGTGGAATAAGTATGCCAAATTTTATCAATTTATCTGTACACGTTCACCACATATTGCAGGATCGTAAAAAGCTTGACATAAATACAATCACACATGCACACTACCGAACAATTTTTCAGGACGTCAAATTATATATATTCCCCTTGCAATTTATTCCGAAAAACCGTCTTTTGGAAACTGGATTTTGAAACCACCACAAATGTTTAAATTTCCAATATCCAAATTTATCGAATTATAAAATTTCCTAAAATTAATTTCATTTCAATAATTAGATGAATTAATTATTTAATATTTATATACATATATATATATATATATATATATATTAAATAATTAATTTACCTAATTATTTATATCAAAATAATTTTATTCAATTTTATAATTCGGTATTTTTATTTTTCATCTATTTGTGTATATGGTATTTATTTTTTGGGTATTTTTGGTTAGACGCAATAATTTATTAATCGATTAATTAATTATGTTAGTAAAAATAATTATAATTAAAATATTTATATTCGATAATTTGAAATCAAATAAATATAAATGTTGAGAATTTAAGAGTTATGGAAAATTAAATAATTCGTGAATTTTAATTTTCCACATTTTTTCACTTCTTACTCATTATTTTTTATCTGTTTCGTTAGTCCCATTTCTTTTTCAGCTCTGCCGCCTTGGAAATAGTTCATAGCATTGGGTTGAAGTTTCAGACGTTTAGTCTGATGAACTTTTTTTTACATTTATTGTATTAAGAATATGGAAAAAGTTCCCAAAACCATTTTTTTTTTATTTATTTACTAGCAGAAATTTACCTAGCGTTGCCCGGGATTTTAAAAGATTTCTAGTCACTTTCAGGATTTTTAAGGTATTTTAAGAGATTTTAAAGGATTTCAACAGATTTTAAGTGACTTGATGGAATTATATTTTAAGTCATTTTAAGAGATTTACAGAAAATTAAAAGGATTTGAACCATTTTATGGGATTTTACTTGATTTTAAAGATTTTAAAGGGATTGCAAAAGAGTTTCAAGATTTTCAAGAGATTTCATTATATTTCGAGAGATTTGAAAACATTCTAAGGGGTTTTAAGAGATTTCAAAATATGTTCAAGAGATTTTTAAAAATGTTAATATTCCTTTGTAAATTTCTTAAAATTGTTTAAAATATATCAAAATCCCTTGGAGTTTATTAAAATCTTTTGAAATATCTTTAAATCTCTCCCAATTCCTGCAAATTTGTTAAAATCACTTAAAATATCTTAAATCTTGTGAAATTTCTGAAAAAACCTCTTTTTCAACTCTTTTAAAATTCTTTTTAAATCCCTAAAATCAATTAGCATCCCTTGCAAATTCTTTTAAATCCTTTAAAGTCTTTTTATCCCTTGAAATTTCTTAAAAACACTATAAATCTCTTGAAATCCTTTAATAATTTTTGAAATCTCATTGAATCTCTTGAAATTCCTTAAAATTACTTCAAGATCATTTGCATGAATCCTTTAAAGTGTCTTTAAATTCCTTTAAATTCTATGAAATCTCTTAAAATTCCAGGTGACGCTGGGTATATTTCAGCTAGTGAATAAATAAAAAATGTTGATTTTAGAAACTTTAGAACCTATTTTTGTTTTTTCTTTTATTTCAATAAGTTAAAAAAAAATCATCAGGTTAGACGTCTGAACCTTCAAGCCAATGTTCATAGCAAGCCTGGCGAGTCTTTTTGCTCGCTAGGCTCTCACCACCGACGGTGACTCATTCACATTTTACACAATTTGACGCGGTTGCCATGGAAACAATGAAAAGTTGAAGAGGGCAGCACCTCAACGTAGGCTAGAAAGTAGTGACATATATATATATTCGGCGTCCCCACTCCTGACCCTTGCCGCATCTAGGTACTAATATCCTTGCGCGTAACTGCACATCCCTGGTGGTAACGTCTGCTATTCGAATTATATCAGTAAATTTCATGGCTTATTGATTGAATCAAAAGGCCAAAAACAAAGAAGAAGAAGAAGAATTATATCAGTCCTTCATCCCAGTAAACACGAAGACATCTTAAAGAGCTCTTTACGACATCTTCTTAAAGATGAACGACATCTTCGAAGATATCCCATAACGAAGCTTTAAAGAGTCTTTAAGGTTTAGCTATTACCATCGTAAAGAGCTCTTCGGGATATCGTAACGATGTCTTTAAGATAGAAATAAGACAAAATAACGAGAATTCATAAGATTACTTGAAGATATCGTTATTTTACATGCAGCTGGGGGGTTACGTACTTAGTCCTGCAACTTTAGGTTTATCTCGACTATTTATCAGTTGTATATAAATGACTTTAAATTTAAAAACTTGCAATTTCTGTGTTTTGTATACACAGAAGTGCCTGTTTTTTAATTTAAAGTCATTTATACATAACTGATAAATAGTCGAGATAAACCTGAAGTTGCAGGACTAAGTACGTGACTGCCGAGAATTTTTAGTTGCATTCCAGGCTTGACATTTTGAGGTACTGCAGGTCTATCTTTATTATTTGATTGTTTACACTTAACAATTTTAACTTCTCTAGGCGATGAAGAAAGAATTGAGCTGTTTCCCATTCTCTCCATTTCATTTTATGAGAACATGAGAGAGCTAGAAAGAGGTATTAGAGGTTAGGAACACAACTTGCTGGATAAATCACGTTTAATATTTAGAAAATGCATAGGTACGTTTACTTCCTGATTCACTTTTCTTTTCACAGACTTTTTAAACACTGAATGTACAGGTTGGGAATACATAACGAGGAATACATGACGATATAATTATAATTATTTATCAATTCTCCATATCGCACACCACGTGCTTTTTTTCTTTAAAAAATGTATCGTTAACGATATCTTGAAAGATGTCTTTAAGTTATCTTTGAAAATACATCCCGCGCTTTTCTATAAATTTTCTTAAAGACATCAAAAGACGTCTTTAAGAAACCAGTTTCAGATATCATTGAAAAACTTCTTGACGATGTCGTGAAGATATCTTTTGGTAATTTCTGTAAGAGCTCCTGCGAACGATAAAAATAACGATATCTTAAAGTTATCCCGTGTTTACTGGGATAACGCAGCTTTGAGGTGATTGCTTCAAGCACTATTTTCGAAATGCCACGTCTGCATGTGGCATTTGGGTGTACAAATAAAGGAGCAAATCGATTTCCAAATATCGAAAAACTGAGGAAACCGTAGATAATGCCTTGTTCTTGCGTACAAGGTACATCACTAAGGTACTATATTAGATGGGAATATGCAAGCTGCCATTTTGGTTCCCCGCGAAATTCAAAATCGCTACCTTGATATCGTATTTTTAAGAGATGTATTTTGGTTATAGAACCTAATTAAATAGAAATGTGTAACGAAATTAAAATTAATTTAACTGTAATATTTCAAGATAATAATATTATTAGGAAGATAAATGTTCTTAATCATTGTAATATAATGATCAATTGAAAATAAAAAATGGCAAATTATTGTAGTTACGCATAACACATAGGTTTTAACTATTGATTCGAAATTTTATGGAATTCGGAATGAATATAAAATTACATGCATATAGTGAAAAATGTTTTTATTGAATTAAAAACAAAAAAAAATCGCGTGCGTCCTAAACTATGACCCAAGACAGATTTATGTGTAAACATCGTCGGTAAACGTTGACTGAAATTGAAATCGTACATAAAGCAAATAATAACGCACGCAGATGTGGGAGTATAAAAATTTATTTTCTCTTATATATAATGTCGTGCAAAAGGTTCTGGACAGTTATTTTCCAATAGGATAATAATCCTAATCTAACAATGTAACAATAACCCTACTTTAATAATAATAAACTGTAGATTTTCTCTCTATTGACATATCCGGCATATTTTTCCGGATTTGAATGAACAAATAATTATTGTTTGAATAATAAAAACTTATTTACAAAATACTTGGAAACTCGTCCCTTATTAATTAAAAATAATTCTTGTAAAGAAAATCCGAAGGACACCGGTTTTAGTATGAATTTAATAGAGAACTGCTATTTTGCATTTTTTGGGGTCACTTTCTAAGCATAATAACAATTCACAAAAATTTTATAACAAGTAGCTCTTTTCCCCATTTTTTTCTAAATCAAGCTTTTCCCTTTTAAAACCCCATGTTAATTTCAGAGGCTCGGTGGTACGGGTTAACTTCGACAAAAAAAAAGAAAACAAGAAAAATGTTAAGTTGATAAACTGTAAATATAAATTAAGTATTTATTACATTCTCATTCTAATGAGAAGGTATTGGTTTTATGTAAAATTTGACTTGGTCGGTTTTCATCAAATCTCCACGTTTTGAGACCCCCTGAGCCAGAAAAAAAGGTTTTTACCAAGGTGTCTGTCAGTCTGTCTGTCTGTCTGTCTGTAGGCACGATAACTTTCGAAAAAATAATCAGATTGGGTTGTGCTTTGGCACACTTTTTTAGGGCCTAAAAAGAAAGAACAAGTTCGTTAACCAGCTATTTCGGATGAAATTTCAAAAAGTGAGCACATTTTGAAAATTTTTGAGAACACTTTTTTTGAAGATTTGGAAATTCTATGGACGGTTGTTAGTAGTAAGCAAAAAGAGGAAAAAAATATCCTAATGACTTTTTCAGATAAAAAAAAAAATTACCAGAGTTATAGCATTATCAAAATTCCAAAAAACAAACGAAAATGAACATTTTAAGCCGAAAAACGCACGTTATGAAAAAAAGTCAAGAGAAGAAAAACGTTGATTTTTGAACACCTTACAATATTTTCATAATAACTTTTTGAATTTTTCAAAAAATAAAAAATTTAAATTCTGATCGCACAACAAAATAATGAGAAATCAAAAATTCCATTTTGCTGTGAAACTATGCAAGATACGACAAAAGATGACTGGACCAAAATTATGCACCTAAAAAAGATCTACAAATTTGTTATTATTCACTTTTTGATATGATGCATAGTTTTTGTTTTATTCATAAAAAACAACATTGAAAATAGAAAAAATAAATTTTTAGACGAATAACACAAGCTACGAAAAACATGACGGAGACAACATTTGTTCATTCAAAGAAGAGGTACAAATTTGTTATCCATCATGTTTCGATAGGACGCGTAGTTTTTATTTTATTCGTGAAAATAACATTGACAGTAAAAGAAATCAAATTTTTGGAAAACTTTGGAAAAATCCATTTTCGTTGTAAGAATATATTCAAAATGAAAAAAATAACTTTTTTGAAAAACGGAAAATCTAAAATAACATTTTAACTAATAAAATTTGTCGCTTAATTTATATAATTATTGTTCATTTGAAATCAAATACAAATCGCGAAGCGCGACGCCCAAATCGCGCGCCGTAAGTGCGCTCAAACTTTTTTGTTTCTATTATACGGTGCACAGAACCGAGCGTGGAACGCAGGGTTCAAATGAATTTGAAATCAAATATCGAGCGCGAAGCGCGGGTATCTGGATGAGAATGTGTGTAGAGGTTTTGATAATGAATCGAGCGTAAAGCGCGATGTGAATACGCCCGAGCGCGTAGCGCGAGGTGAATACATAATCGAGCGCGAAGCGCGAGATCCAACAGTCGCGCGCCCTAGGCGCGCTCAAACTTGCGAGCGAAGCGCGCGATGAGAATGTGCCCGCAAAGCGGGCAGATTTTTTTTAAAATTGAACTGTAGTACGACTCTTAACAATAGAATTATAATAAAATTGATTTTATAAGACGATTCTGAATCTGTTTATAATTGAATAATTTATAGATTTTTACGTTAAAAATTGAACTATTTCAATTTGAATGCCTTACGTAATTAATTAAATGTATGCATCAGATTGAAACTTCAAAATATTTTTTTAATTTTCAAAAACATTTCAATTAATATATTCATTATTTTAAAGTTTTCATTGTTTCATTTTTTTAAGTTTTCATTTGTAAATGACATTTTTCATTTAAGATTTTCAAGAAACAACTTATAATCACTAAATTGTACTGTTTTTAAGTTAAAATTGTTCAAAAATGATATAATTTTCAACACTTAAAAAATTCATTGATTCATTCTTCAAACTATTTTATTTGGGACCGTACTTAAATTACGTAACAGCTTAAGGGGGAGGGAGGGGTCAAAAGATTTTGTTACGATTTGTTACTGAAGGAAAACGCGCCCGGGCCCTCTTCATTCATGTATGTAACTTTCGGAAATTCACTAATTAAATAAGTATCTCGCAGAAATTGTGCAGAAATTTAATATGAATTCAACTTTACGCACCAAAGAAAACTGGTGAGTGAAAAAAGGAACCTAGCCAACAACAATTTTTTTTAATTCAGGAAAAAGTCAGGGATTTGGAAAAAAATCTTACAAAAGTCCGAGATTTAAATAACTTTAAATAACTGTCAAACCGAATAGATTTGAAAATTTTCAACTTTTATTTAAAATTATTTTATTCCGCTTATAAAAGATTCTAGGTTCAAAATGTTACAAATGTAATATTCTGGTTTTTGAATATTAATGGTCAGGGAAAATGAAAAAGTGGTTAGGGAAAAATTAGAGAATTTTTAAAATTAAGTTTTGCGGTAATCCTGATATAACAT
>CAKNXH010050290.1:11799-30537 GCA_932178445.1 Andricus quercusramuli
ACTTTGTTAAAAAATAATTATTTCGTTGAAGATTCATATTTTTATTTAAAAATTCGTCTCTTTTTTGTTAAAGTTTGACTATTTAGTTGAGAACTGATTTATTATAATTGAAAATTTAACTGCGTGGGTAAAAGTTGAACTATTCTTTTGAATTTGTTTTTAATGAAGCTTTACCTCTTTGGTTAAAAATTTAACTATTTTGTTGAAAATTAATTTTTTCTCTGAAAATTCCTATTTTACTTGTTGAAAATTCAATGTTTGTACAGAAAATTCGTCTTTTGGTTTTCAGGATCAACAATTCAGGTGAACTTTTTTTTCTTTCATCACTGAGAAATCTTTTTATTTGTTGAACATTCGTCTTTTTGATTTTGAAATTAATTTTTTTTCAATTACATTTCATCCTTCTAGGTTGAACTATCAACTATTAAACTTTTTGTTACGAATTTTCTTTTAAGGTTGAAAATTGAACTATTTCTTTGAAAAGTCAATTGTTTTGTAGAGAATTGAATTATTTTGTAGAAAAATTAAGTATTTTCTTAAGAAGTCATCTCTTATCGTAGAAAAGTCACTTTTTTTGTTTAAAAGAAATAAATTTCAAAATTTTTGATTTGTATATGCATGTTAATGGGATTTGAATGTTAATGGTTAAAGAAAAAAAATTGGTCGAAGAAAAATCATAGAATTTTGAAAATGAAGTTTTCTCCCTGCACAGCACGCATTATCTTAAATACAACTAATTTCCACTAGTTTCAAGTCCCATATCTTATTATTTCTGGAAACCATAAATTACGTACAGCAATAGGGGGGTAGAAACATTTTGTTACGGTTCGTTACATGGGGGTGGAGAGGGGCGATTATCCGTTACGTAATTTACGTACGGCCCCTTTCCTAAAACGCATTTTCTCCTTTGCCTGCTTAGTCAAGCTTTGTTTATAAAATACCGGTGCGGACCGATATGAGTTCTCTGAAAGAATACATTGTGTGGCATTTATTTTACGCATCTACATTTAGAATTAGGCTAATTATATTTCCTGAAGAAGATAATTAAATTCTATCACTTATATCCAGAAGACAATAATTTTCCACGATTTTAAGATAATATAAGATCAAGTATTCTAGTCCGGCAAAATATGCCGGATTTCAATTTTCTTTTCCGGTATATTTTATCGTACACTAAATTGAACTCTACAGAATTTAATATGAATTCAAAATGCGTGAGGGAGAAGGGGTGGAGAAGGAGAGAGAGAGAGAGAGAGAGAGAGAGAGAGAGAGAGATGGAAAGGAGAGAGAGAGATGGAAAAGGAGAGAGAGAGATGGAAAAGGAGAGAGAGAGATGGAAAAGGAGAGACTGAAGGGCTCCTGTCTGTGGGTGAAGAAAAGCGAGCCTCCGGTCTGTGCCATAAGACACAACGTGTGCGTGACAAGCCTGCGTTACATGTAGCATTACACTATGCAGTCGTGGTTTCATTCGAATCAGGCGTGACTACCCATATCGAGGTCTAAGATGTTTACACATCAAAAAAATACTTTGTTTAATGTTCAGCTTTCAATGATCAGTGCCTGTCGCAGTGCCCTACAGTCTTTCTCGTGAAAACTCTTCATAATCACGATGATGATATAATAATGAGATTCGAAACATGGAAGTTTGGTAATCAAATGATGAATGTGCAATACAACTAGTGTAATATTATACTTTAATATCATTGTTTTCTTAGTGCTCTGAAACTTAAGCTCTAGATCACATTTTGTGTAAAGCCGTTTTTTGAGTTTGGTGTTTTCACTGCAAGTTTAAACTTAATTTTACTCTCAGTTTGCGAAAAGGCTGACGCTAAAATTATAATCATATGATTTATTAGATAAATAATAACAAATAATAAAATAATAATAGACTACAGTTCAAACATTAGTACAATAATTTTCCAAAAGTTTATTATGTTATTTATATTTCATATCATCCGTCTTCTTTAGTTGCGTGGTGAACGTGCGTGTCGTGCTGTAGAAAAACGGGTTCCTAGCCTCACTTTCTTCTGGATCTTATTTCGCTTTAACGTACCAAAAAATTCTCACAGGCAATTTAATGGCATATAATCATAAGCTTCAGACCCCAGATATTTGAATTAAATTGTTTTAATGATAAATAAGAGTACTTACCTCCCTTAATCTCGAATTACAATTCGGTTCCCATTCATCGCGTCTACAATTTTCAATCCATATTTTTAGCCTTTCGCTTTGTCCTAGTGGAAAACGATAAAGTTTAAAATCATCTTCGCTTCTGGTCTTACAAAACGTAGCACTACAGCAAACCATTTCTATATTATATTCTAAGCTTAATTTTAACTAAACCATAAGACATGCTTATCGCATTGTTTCCCGCCAACTGTCCAGGAACCAATATGGCGGTTGCATATTCCTGTCTAATACAGTACCCTAACATCACCACTCACGGTGCTGCCCTCTCAGCTGAGCTTGACAAATCGCCGTCCCCATACCTTTTTCGTTGAAATGACATTTCGATTAAATCGAGATTCGTTGGATTGCATACCTACCCCCTACAGCCAGCCAACATATCGAAATATCCATTCACACCTCCGGAAAATTCAGTGAAATATAGTAATATTTTAGTTATCTTCCAGTGAGTTTCAGAATATAACTAAAATATTACTATATTTCACTGAATTATCCGGCTGACAGCCAGCAGACAGAGGGCCCTTTCACACGATTACAGATCCGCAAGTTGCGGACTCGCGCAAGTCATGAGTGAAAATAGAGATTTTTCCGCCAGCGGAAAAATCTCCGAATGGCGGTAATTTGAATGCTCGATTTTTTTTTTATAGAAAATTTAATGTTTTTCAAATTATAGGCAAGTTTATTGAGCTAAAAATAATTATGGACGAATGAAGACGATGAATTAAATACATTTTTCAATGTTTTGACGAAAAGAAACGAGCACATACCAAATCAGCTGTGTCAGTGTTTCCTGTTTTGTCTCGCTTCTCAAACTGATTAAACTTACCTTCTGTGCAAAAAAAAAATATTTTGTTGAAAGAACGATACAAATCAGGTAACATCCGAATCGTATGTACACAGAACTTGGAGAGAAATCATATGATTGGGCATGGGCTTGTTTCTTTTCATCGAAACACTTGAAAATGTTTTCAATTCATCGCCGTTATTCTTCCATAATTATTTTTAGCTTAATACACTTGCCTATAATTTGAAAAACATAAAAGTTTCTATTTAAAAAGAATCGAGCATTCAAATTACCGCCATTCAGAGATTTTTCCGCTGACGGAAAAATCTCTATTTTCACAACTCATGACAAAGACAAATAGATCTATCCGTCTCTTTCACTCTCATGAGTTTCTGCTTTCATCCACTGCTTTCATCTGCCATGGGAGTCCACCAATGGTCCACCATTATCCCCATATCTTTGATGTTGCCTAGTCTCTCCCTAGACTCCCTAGAGGTACTCTAGGTGGGATGTAGGCTATATATACGAGAACACAAAATTTCTCTTCCATTTTGTTTCTGACTCGGCGAGCTGAGAATTTCTGTTTGTGGTAGTTGATTGTAATTTCTTGCAAAAATGAATTTTAAACTTAAAAAGAATTTATCTCGCATCAAATTATCTAGTGAACATTCAGTAACTCTAAAGTGCAACCCTTTTTGTCCATCTTTTACGTGTCAAATTGAACGATGCAAACGTGGTCGCGAAGGCGTTCACATGGTAAGTCATTACGAATTAATTTTTTTTTTTAATATCCGTCGGCATCCGTCTGTAAAGACACTTTTGTAATTCAACATTCATGAAATTCGATTTATATTATTTTGTTCCTTTGAATTATTGCTATATTTTTCCATTCAGTGCCTAATAAAACTTTGAGCTAATGATGAAAAAATTTGTCTCGTTCGTATGAACTTTATGTGATTACGCATAAGTAATTCTCTGAATTTAAATGTTTATTCATAACTTACTAATAAGCAGAGCATTTTATTATTTCTATAGAAGAAAATTTCATGTTTAAGGTTATCGCGCCAAGTGTGGAGCCGAATGCTCTTCATGCAAACGATGAACTAACCTAGGTGATCATTTTAAAATTATTATTCTGTATTCTTGAATGATGAAAATAATGGATAATTGTCTTTTATATCGATAGATTTAATTTAGATTTTCTTTTGTTGAGTTTTTTGAAATACGAATTGTTGGGAACTTGCATAAATTGCACATTAAAAAAGCAAGTCTGGCTATTTTATGCAAAATTAATTGAAATAAGAATGTAACAGTATTGCTAATGATGAATAAGATACCCGCCCCAGTCTGATTTCTGTGACTGATCGGATATGTTCTGATAATTTAAATATGTACAATATTTTGTGTATTTCAAGTGAAATTATGTATTTTACATTTCTAGTATTATTTATTTTGCAGAAATCAAAACTAGAAAGAACTTCGTGCCACGAATTTTGGAAGTCTAGGAAAAAGTATCGTGAGTATAATTGTTCAATTTCTAATTTGATACATGCTTCAAACTTTCATTCAATGAATCCTTTAACCCTCCAAGGGCTAGTGTGACGTATACGTCACATGATAAATTAAATGGGAAAAAAACATAATTCGTTAAATTTAATTATAATAATATTATGAATTTGAAAAAAACAGTTCTCGTCCTTGAGGGTTAAAAATAAGTTATAAACGTAATTTTAACTTTTTAGTTACCTGCAATTCATTTTGTATTCTTTGTAGGTATGATTAACAAATTTTGAGTAATTTCCTAATTTTGTTTTCTATAATTCTTGATAATTATGGATAAGATTCCCGCCCAGTCTGATTTCTGTGACTGAATACATTCTGATTAATTTAGTTTCTTTAAAATATTCAATTAATATTTGTATGTTTTAACATATCGAAAGGGTCTCAAGCCACGTGTTTTCCGATTTCGTTAACCTAATGTTTAGTACGTGTAATATGTTTATTCCGACGATTCTTTTGTTTTAATTTTTTTCTTTTCCTTCATGGTTAAATTTGCTTTAATTAAATTCGTTTTTTAATCAAAGATTTATAAAGTTTGTATCGCTCCTGAACCTTAAATTCTAAGTGAGGTCGTATTTGACATTTGAAATATTTGAAAGGTCTTTTGATTAACTTGAACGATATTGTTTTCAAAATACATCTTAATAGTTAACAACGAAAATTGAATATAATGTGATATTTTTGTTCTATATATATCCAATGATGTTAAGATACCCGCCCCAGTATGATTTCTGTGACTGTTTGGATAAATTCTGATTGATATAATTAAAATGTTCGACCAAATGTGATTAATATTTTCATGTTAAACATATAGTACTTATTTTTTAGGATTGTAAAATCGGAAGGGACACATGCCACGTATTTTCCAGTTTCACTAAACACAATATTTGGTACGTATAATTATTTAATTTTATTTTTATTTTACCCAATAATTAAATTTGAGTTCATTAAATTAATTCTCGAAATAAATATTCGTAAAGTTTATATCGCCCCTGTTTTCATAAATTCGAATTGTAGATGAATTTGACATTTAATATTTGTAAGGGCATTTGATTCACTCAAACGATTTTGTTTTCCAAATCCATCTTGATAGTTGAAGATTAGAATTGCATGTAAGGTAGTATTGTTATTTTGTATATCGCCAGTGATGTTAAAGATACCCGCCCCAGTCTGATTTTCATGATTGATTGGAAGAATACTGATTGACTTGATAATTATAGTTTTTCAATGGAAATTTTTGTTTTGATAATTTATATACGATGTTTTTTCTTTTTCAGAATGCTATCTTTGGAGCCTGGGGGCAACTGCGAATATGGACAATATGCAGTTAATTTGGTATGTATAATTATTTTATGAAGGCCATGTGGTAAGTCACGTGGCCAGATTCCTACATTACCGGCACTTTTTTTGTCAACTTATTTTCATACGATTAGCCACATCGAGTTGAAAATTTGGGATAATAAATGAGAAGTACTGAAAAAGGCGGCTCTGGTCCTGCATTGTAATAATCGTGGAAGAGGAAAATAAACATTTTTACAAAAAAAAAACTTTTTTCGTGATTATCATAATTTAGGACCAGAGCTGCCTTTCTTCTTGCGTCTTATTTACTATCCGAAATTTTCAACTCGATTTGGCTATTCGTGTGAGAATAAGTTGAAAAATAAAGTGTCAGCAAGGTAGGAATCCGGTCACGTGACCACTCGTTACATGGCCTTTAAAAACAATTACAAACTTTTCTGAAATTCACTTTTACACTTTTTGCTGTACATTTTATTACTATGTTCTGATTAGTTTAGAATAGTTAAAAATGAAAATTGCATGTAAGGTAGTATTTTTATTTTGTATATCGCCAGTGATGTAAAAGATACCCGCCCCAGTCTGATTGTCATGATTGATAGGAAGAATACTGATTAAATTGATAATTACAGTTTTCAAATGGAAATTTTTGTTGTGATAATTCATGTACGTTTTTCTTTTCTTTTTCAGAATGCTATCTTGGGAATCTAGAGGCAGTTGTAAATTTGCACAATATGCAGTTAATTTGGTATGTATGATTATTTTATTAAAAAACAATTACAAACTTGTCTGCACTTCACGGTTACACTTTTTGCTTTAAATTTTATTACTTTGTTTTTGAGACTTATTTATTACGAATCTGAATTAAGTTTTTTAATGACTAAACCTCAAATTTCAATCACATTTTGCTCAATAAATACTGCAATGAAATATTTTGTAGATACTAAGGTCTACTCATTTTTTTAAAATATAAGTGTGCATGCAAAATAACTTTGATTTAATAAGTTTTACATTGGATGAAATTTTCAAATGGTAACCTCAACTAACCTTAACATTCGAAAATTGTATTTTGCGCAAAAATTATGAAAGTAAACAGTTGTTTCCTCTATATTGGGATCCGCTGCCCTGTAATACGCCATCTATTTTTTTCAATACGGCCAATATATGAAGTCGCGAAACCAGGTAGAATTTTTAAGATGCATTTTAATTTGGGCTTGAAAACAATTTTGTTATTGTTTTGCACATTTTAAAGCGACTAGTGATTGAAAACAATTCAGATTTATGGGAAACTACATGTGGAATTTTCATCGTATACAATGAAAAAACACCTATTATGTTGAAACTATTTTTGTCAATAGAACAATTATTTTAGTTTGCTATATAAGTTTCAACACATTATTAAGTTTCAATTAACCTATCTTAACATAAAAATGAACTTAAACAAATTTGTATAACGCATGCCCAAAAAGTCCCTCTTTTCGTACTGAAAAATATGCCAAAAGTGACACTTTGGTACGGTATGAAAAAAAGGACTGCGCATGTGCAAATCAACCATAGTTTCTTTTCTACACACTAGTTACCTTTTTCGCATACTTTTTTAACACGCCTGTCACTTTTTGTATACTTCGGTTACCTATGACAACGAGTGAGAATTTTGG
The DNA here is from genome assembly GCA_932178445.1 of Andricus quercusramuli. NCBI lineage: Eukaryota > Metazoa > Arthropoda > Insecta > Hymenoptera > Cynipidae > Andricus > Andricus quercusramuli. The sequence goes on from CAKNXH010050290.1 coordinate 19,285, forward strand.
TCAGCCATTTTTAGCCGTGCTCAGTTATTTGTTTTGTTGTCAAAATATAAAAATGAGTTTGAGCCGTAGCCCTTTTGGCAAATAACTTTACGATTAAAAAAAAGCTTGTTCTCTTCATAAATACATATTTTCATTTATTATGCTTGCCATCATTATTCTTAAATTGCTACGACCACTGTTGCAGCTGAGTAGCGTTCACTATTTTCGATTTTCCTAATTTTCAGGTAGCAAGCTTAGAATTCTGCAAAATAAATTAGGTGCATTAGATAGAAGTGGACTATTCGCATCTCGCGAGGTGGTTATGAGTTATCGTATATTCAATAGAAACTGAGAAAACTAAACAATTTTTTTTGTTGCAAAAATCGATTAGAAAATGACCGTACATTATTCCTGATTTTTTTCTAAATTTTTATTCAACGGGCTACAATAAAATTTCCATGAAGTTAAAAGAGGCATAACGATATAAAAAAGGAAAACTGTCCACAAGGTTTATTTTTCGGTTCGAGATTACTATTTATAAGTTGAGAAATCCTAACATTCTTAAAAGTTTGGTTGATTCTATCAAATGATGAGCTCTAGTTATCCCTGTCATACATAAATATGGTGATAAACGAATCTGAATCATTCAATTGATTACATTATTCATTCTCAAGTAAAATAGAAAATCTAGAAGGAAGCATTTTTTTATTTCAGACGTGTCAATCTTCTGTCCTCACTTCAGATTCTTAACTAATGTCTGCATTTGAAAATACGAATGGTGAGTTAACATATTGAGGCCATGGATCTCCTTTTTGCATCTGGCGCCTCAATTTTTATATGCGTATTCAAATTTATTTTGACTACATGATGATATTTAGTTATCCCTGTCATACGTAAATATGGTGATAAACTAATCTGAAACATTATAAATTCATTGAATTACCTGCTTCATGCAAATAAAAATCTACAAAGTATTTTTTGCTTTCAGGTATTTGAACTGAAGATCTCCTGGAAAAACCTTTAGGCAACACAAATTGTGAGTTTCAAACCATTTTTATTTTTCAATAAGAATTACAAAACAATTACTTTTTATATTTTATTAAACGATTTAACATGATGTATTGACAAGCATATGTCTGAACATTTTTGATGCTAATTTTCACTGATTTACTGTTTGAAAAAGAACATTTCTCGATACTTTTGAAAACATAATTTTAACATACATTTTTTTTTGGTTTTCCTTTTCAGACTGTTACCTGTTATTTACGCTGAATGAAGAATACATATTTCAATAGAAGGCATGCAACCAAGGTATATATATCAGGTTATTACTAATAAAATGTTAGTGTGCACTTCATTACCTGTATGATGTTACAATATTATACGCTATTATGATTCCACATGATTCGTACTTGCCCTCACTGACTTCTAAAAGTAAAACTACTCCTTGGAGTTATTTCTATACATTCAGTGAACCTATATAAAATTATTTGTTTCAGAATAAAAGCACTGGAGGTCTGAAGACAATCCAAACTAAATGTAAGTTTATATATTTTTCAATTATGGCTTAGAAAGGATGTGATTTATGTACAATGATGCTTCTTTTGATATACGCTATGAATTTCTGTGAAATCAACTGTTTTCTGAGCTTCCCGTTCAATTGTTAAAGTTGAACTTTTGTCTTGTAATTAAATTTAATGTGTCCTTCATTATGTTTTCAGAATATTGGATATGGCTGTTTATGGCGTATATCCGGAACTACATTCGATGTAAGTTAAAGATTTGAATAAGTAGTTAGTCACTGCTGCACCAAAAAATTGTTTCCTGTAGCTGGGGCTTATTAATATTCCCAAAATTCTGTTTCATGTAAAACTGACGAATAGCACTTCATTGGGTGATAATTAAGCATTTTATTTAATAATTTGTTTGCTCGCGGAATGACTGCGGTTTCTATTTTGGCGGTATAGTATTTCGGTAAATGAATGGCGTATATGCAGTAATTTGTAACTTCGAATATACAGAAACCATGTGCATTTTTTAAAAAGGATTTATCATGTTTTGTCCCTTTATTCTTCAATACCATTTAAATCTATATCCCGAGTACCGTTCAATGATGTCTTTATGTATTTGCTACTCTTGAGTGCCATGATGTGAACAACATTTCTGAGGACGGTACTCAAATAAAAAAGATATTGCCTTTACGTACTTTACGTTCTTAAAAGAAAATGGGCTTTGTTTTGAGAACGAGAATGTTATTGTAGTCAATCGCTGTCTTTCATAGTTTTATATAAATATTCATTGTATTCATTTGAAAGCACACTGTAAAAAAATGTAGTTACACGTTGTGAAGTTTCGTACGGTTTGTAAAATTACGTCGTCCCGCGATGGAAATGTTTCGATATCCCACGTCGTAAATCCGCATCGTTCGAGAACGTGATTTTACCGACAGCGTAGTGATTTTAGTCTCGTTATTTCACTCTTAAAGTTACGGCAGCTTTTTCACAGTGCAGCAACGATTTATATAACTATCCCATTGAAATATAATTCAACATCCAAAGGATATCGGCTGCTCTTCTTTAAAAATCTGAACCCTCATTGCTACCAATCATAATGTCAATCTTTTATCTGCTTTAATAAAATCAAAGCTCACGTTTAGTGGCAATATTGACGTTATCCGCTATTATTGCAAAAAGGACGTAAAAATGTGCACAGTTGAATTCTTTTCATGACAGTAGCGAATAACGTCAATATTGACGCCAATCGGGTGTGGAGTTTTTATTCACGTAGAGATCGTGATTTACTACGGTTTACTACTTTTTTTTTTCAATATATGCAATTGGTATTAAATTCAATTCTTTCATATTTCGAATTGTTAGAAAAAGTCCTTCATTTTTTATTTCCAAGCTGGTAGTTTGGTGCATTTGAATATGGTGTAAAATACTTCGAGTATTTCGTATGGTTTTCAACGGTTATTTTCTATGTATTCCACGTATACAAGTTTTAGAATTGGAGAGAAGGTTTTTTGGTGCAACACCCATATAAATGACTATATTAAGGCCGTGTAAGCGTAACCTCAAATTTGTTTTTCACATTTTTTTCAAACCCAACTTACGTTCACGCTAAACGTGATATCAAGTTGAAAATTTGGAAAACATCATACATATTTAGAACCAGGCTCATGTTTCTTGGCGCATCCTACTTAGTTCCCCAAATTTTCAACCTGATATCACGTTTCGTGTGAACGTGAGTTGGGTTTGAGAATAATGTGAAAAAAAGTAGAGATTACGCTCACATGGCCTTGAATCAAGTATTTGATGTTTATAAGTTCCTTTTTAGGTATTTAACGTTATCAATTTAATTGTGATATAATTAATTACCAATATCTGACATTTAAAGTTATGGTTTCTGGTTACTCTAAATGCTTGGCGACAAATAGCGTAAGTTGCTTCTTCACAAACATGGTTTTGCACGGCCTGAAGTTGTCAGATATAAAACTGTTTTTCAAACGTCCCAACACTATTAGGTATTTTCCACGAAGGAATAGTAAGGAGTGGTATCACCCTATGTGTTCGGTGAGCAGAGGTGGGACAAGTGACTTCCAATAATTCGTTAATGCTAGCTACGAATGAAAACTCGTATGCTCCCCCGTGCACATGCGCAGAGCTGTTTTCGCAGTCACATGTTATACCCACTCAATATGTTACCTTTTGACATCTCGATGCACATGTAGGTTATGTTCGTTCAATACACAAGTTCGAAACTTCAAACGCGTGTTGACATCGTTGGCATGGCAACCGCCAGTGCGCATGTGAACGGGGGAGCATACGAGTTTTCATTCGTAGCTAGCATTAACGAATTACTGGACGTCGCTCGTCCCACTCCCCACTTACAAGGATACTACTCCTTACTATTCCTTCGTGGTATTTTCACTTCAACTATCAGCTAACTTCACTTCGTTGAGTGCTGAGGGGACAATTATAGATCAAATGCATGGGACAAAACTTTATTTTGGTAATATCTTCATAATGAATAATAATTATTACTATTTTATTACGTCATTGAATAGTTCTTAAAAAATAATAACTATTTTTCAAATACATTTATGTAGAAAAATTAGGTTTTACGAAGATATTAACCAAATAGGGCAAAAGTGGAGTGAATCCCATGCATTTGATGCATTGTTTCCCCCTCAGCAGCTAACGATGTGAAGTTAGCCGATTATGAAGTGAAAATACCTAATTTTCCTTAAATTTTTTTGTGGATCATACCAGTTCCACACGAGATTAGATATCGAACTGAAAGTTTGAGGTACTATCGAAAGGGAACTAAGGAACGTTTATATACTAATAATTTTTTACTACTACAAACCAAATTTCTAGAAAAAATTGTAATTGTAAAAATGTATAAGTACACATAAACGTTCCGTAGTGACTTCTCTTAATTTTTCCAAACATTCAGTTTGATATCTCGTGTGGAACCAATGCTCCCAACGATGGACGGGTACATGACGTTTAGGCGCTGGATGTTTAGGCGCCAAGCGGTTTAACCATAGTAAGCCCTGAGGTATCGAAAGTGCGGTTTTATTTGGTTGTATGCAACATGTTATGTTATGTATGCTAACCTAGTGGAACAATTTTTACAAAAAATTACAGAAAACGAAAACTTTTCTCACAGGAATCTACCAATAAATCCAATTTACAACCAAAATGACAGAAAGGCACAACTTTTTTCTATTATTCAGACGAATTTTGTACATTTTTTGTATTTTTTTGTACATTCTTATATTTTATTGTGAAAGAATTGATCACGGTCATTGAAATTGAAACATCCGAACTTTTGAAGATACAAATTTTTTCATTTGAATTTATAAAAACTGAACTACAAATCAAAATACTCAAGTGAAATGCTTTGTATTTTAAACTTTTAAAATTGAATCTTAAAAAAATGTCAATTGAAACGCTCAATAGTTTTGGCGTATAAAATGAAAACTTTTAAAACTTTTCAATCGAATATTTTTCAATTAAAAGCAGTTAAACTGCAAAATTCTAAATTTCAACTTTACACATTGTACAGTTTAAATATTTAAAAAAGTAGAAATCCACGCTATCATTTTCAATGTTATGAATTGAAGAGTGAATCGAAAAATTTATATACTTTCAAAATTCTATCTTTTCAAGCCATTTTAAGCTAGAAACATTAATTTATACATTAAAATTTGTTCTGAAATCTTCTTTATTTGTTTATACTCTTGAGAGTCTTTACATAACCATTACATGTATTCTTACAAACAAGCCTTATACTATCTTATTAACTATTTTCTACATATTGTCTTACATAACTATTCTTATTTTTAAACACTTGCGACTTTGCCCTGGGCTTCCGTTTCCTCTTACCATTATCAATCTCATAATTTTACTCTAATCCGCAACTCTACTTCGTAATTCTCCTTCTTTAGGAGTCATTTTTGACTTTTCTACCCTGTGGAACTAGCTCTCTCTCTCTCAGCTCTTCCAGCTTCTTCATCCATTCCTCTCACTGACCATTTTCATTCAGAATCCATTTCATTCTGTCTTCTATGCTCTCCCCTCCCCCTTCGTCACCTGTACACCTCTCTAAAACATGCACCCACGTTTCCTGCTCATACTTACATACTCTGCACACACTCTCTTCATCATTCATCCAGTACCTGTTCTGAAATCTTCTTAAATATTCTCTAAAAATTTATATTTTTAACGTTCAATACAGTTCAATGTGATTTATTATAATAATAATAATTCATTAATATATTTATTATCAGTTCTTATTCAAAGCTTAATATTGTTTCCAAATTGTAGTTTCTTGTAGAAACTTACATATTACATATCTTACAAACATATAATTCACAGTAAAGTTTTTGTAAAGGATTGTAGAAACTTGTACTGTATTTCTTTATAAAGTTTTGTATATTTTTTTTACAGAAAGTACATCTTTTAACGAAAAATTACGTCTTTTAACGAAAAATTACAGTTGTAGAAACTTTGTACTTTCTTGTAACAATTTTAATTACCAGGGTACAAGTTGAGAAAACGATGCAATAATTTCTTCGTTGAAATATTTGGTGGCCCTAAATAGGTCCGATTGGTTTTTCAATGAATGGCAAATAATATTTTACTTTGTGCTGGTATGCTACATGTTATGTTATGTACGTTACATATTTAAAAAATAAGGCAATCATTTCTTCGTTAAAATATTTATACTAAATTATAAATACTATATAGTGTTGGATAAGTTTTTAAGTCAAGATATCTTTTATTACAATAAGCAATAAGAATTGTATGGCAGACAACTTGATTTCCCAAAAATTTTAGGTGACTTCTTGCGACGCATTCATAACATAACATGTTGCATACAACAAAATAGTTTCCAACCTTTGTATAGGGGAGCAGCGGCGAATGCGGCGCGGTGGCTAATGTGGCGCGTTCGAGTTTTCGAATGTTAACGCATTTTCTGCTTGTGGAGGTAGTTTCATTACGTGTATATGTGTTTTCAACCTCACATTATTCAAAAATTGAGATAATTAAATTAATTGCCTGATTCTTATGACGAAAAGTTAGTTTTGGTTTATGTATCTTTATTAAATACTTTTCACATGCGACTAATATGGCGCATTCGGGACTAAAATCGGCAGGTAACTTGGCGCACAAGTTAGTGGTTTGCTTTTATCGGGGAATTTTGTAGAAACAAAGTGCCGGTTTTTGGTTAGAAGGTAAGGAATATTTTCTCAAAGTAATAAAATTTCGTTTCTAATATGCATAACTAAGTTTTATCCTAATTATTATCGTGTATTTTAGAGTTGTTTTAGAATAATTGTATTTTGAAATCGTTTCACCAGTTTTCGGGTCAGGTTTGTTCCGACAGAATAAATATTTAGAGGGTTTAGAGTAGTGATAGTATTAGAATGTTAAATCATTATAGCATTGGTAAAATGTTAGTCTAAACAAAATATATTTTATTACAATATTTTACTTTATATTTGAATTTTAATCGTGCATTTTCCTTTATATGCGCTGCATTCGCCGCCGCTCCCCTACCTCAGGGTTTACTGTGATTAAACCGCTGGGCGCCTAAACATACCGGCGCTTAAACTTCCAGCGTCTAAACGTCCTGGCGCCTAAACGTCACGTACGCACGATGGACTGGTGCACTACTATCTACCAGTGGATACAGAGGGCCCAAAGACAGTGTGGCATCCTAGCCAGATGATGCCATTCTAGGCACTATATCAGCGTTTCCCAAACTTTTTTCGCACTTTTCAGGGAGGGGCAGGGCCGCCACCCTACAATTTTTTCACAATACTGGAACCCAAGGGGGATACTTGACACCGGTCATGCGGGCGGTTGCACGCTTCGCGCGACCTTTCTAATGTGAGGATTAGAGCCGGTTGAACAAAATTAAACTTTGTTGAAATGTTAATGAATTAAACTTTAAATATCTGAATCAATTTCCTGATATAATTTTAAGAAAATGAAAAAAAAGTAGATGAAAATCGGTTAATATCTTCAATCCCAGTTCACAGTTCTTCTAATTTTGCATGCACTTAAAGATTTACTTCATTACTGGAAATATTAAACGATTTTCATAAACTTTTTTTTTCATTTTCTTGAAATTATATCAAGAAATCGTTTCAGCCAATTAAAATGTAATTGAGCCCTGTCTTATTAATTTTAGCAATTGGTACAGGCCTTATTCTTATGACAATGAAAAGGCTATCATAGCAGCTACCCGAAAGTAGCCGTCTGCTGACAGCGGGGGTGCTGCCGAGTTGCCGGGCCCGGGGTGGCATCCCCCTACGGCGGCTGCCTGGCCCGGGGTGGTGTCCCCCGACCGCGGTCGGGGACGCGACCGTCGGCAGTAGTTTAGGAATCGCTGATCTATATAGTGTAGTATACAGGGTGATCCTGAACTGACCATATTCCTTGTACATGAACCACGAAGGAATAATAAGGAGTGGTATCACCCTGTGTGTTTGGTGAGCAGAGGTGGGACAAGCGACGTCCAAGAATTAGTTAATGCTTGTCACGAATGGAAACTCTTATGCACGGTCGTGCACATGCGCAGAGCTGTTTTCGCAGTCACGTGATATACCCACTCCCCTATGTTATATTTTGACATCTCGATGCATATGTAGGTTATGTTCGTTGAATACACAAGTTCGAAACTTCCAACGCGTGTTGACATCTTCGGCATGACAACCGCCAGTGCGCATGTGCACGAGCCCGCATACGAGTTTTCTTTCGTGGCAAGCATTAACGAATTCTTGGACGTCGCTCGTCCCACTCCCCACTTACAGGGATACTATTCCTTCGTGATATACATATACATTCCTTGTACAAAACGCGATGTACTTCAAGTCAGTAATTCTAATATTTCGCCAGAGACAAACAATTTCGAAGCAAGGTGAAGTTCTCAAAACATATCACCCTGCCTTGTTCAGTGATTCCCTTGACTTAAATTCTAGAGTACGCGCAAGATGCTATGTACGTGCGGGAATACCGAGCTCCCATTGGTTCTTTACAACTCTCAATAGTTCGAAAAATATTGATCGTACATAATTTTGTCACAGTAGTTTTTTGTTCAGTTTTGTACAAGGAATATGTACGTACAAGGAATATGATGAGTTCAGGATCACCCTGCATATATATTCATTAGGCTGGTTCAAAAAAATCGACTATTTTTTCGAAACCCCCACATAAAAACTTCCGGAAAGGTGTAAAAAGACGCTGTGAAAAGCAGAGCTCTTAATATGAATATTCAGAGGTCGCTCATCGCGAATTTCTATTTTCAATTTAAAAAGAATGTGAATTTTTTTTTAATTTGGAGTTTTGTAACTCTTGCACGGCTTAATGAAGGAATGAATTTATGAAAAAATCATGAAAGACCTTTGTTGTAGAGAATGTAGAGCGTCGAATTCCCTACAAGAACCTGTTATGGGCTTAGCAATTCATTAAGCCGTTCAAGAGTTACAAAATTCAAAATAAAAAAAAAAATTTCACATGCTATTTAAATGGGAAATAGAAATTCGCGATGAGCGACCTCTAAATATTAATATTAAGAGCTCTGATTTTCACATGCGTCTTTTTACACCTTTCCGGAAGTTTTTATGTGGGGTTTTAAAAAAAAAAATAGTCGATTTTTTTGAACCAGCCTAATGTATGTATAAGAAAGCTGAGCCAATTAGCGTGAGGTACTCCTCTGTACCAGTGGAAATCTATTCTTCACGCATGCGCAGTACTGCTCCGGGCTCTCGTTGGGAGCACTAGAATTATGCCCTCCAAATGAAAATAGCCGTAACTGCAGTTCGGATAAGTCGTCTTTCACCTTTCAGAAGTTTCAAAATGGGATTCAAATAGCTCTAATTCTCGTAGTTTTAATGGACATTATGTATTTCGTATTACAAAAAAGATTTTCAATGTCGGTAAAGTAAAAATCGGATAAGTGTCACATGCCCTTGAATGAACTACACTTCTAATGATGATCCCAATTCTTGATAGGAATTGCCGGCTGACACATAAATGAAGCCAATATATGAGTCTGAATACCCTATCCATCTGATGTTCTCATTTTTTTTTCGTAAGTTCTTTTAAGCAGAAATATTTTTTTATTGTTCAAGGTTTGGTGGACAAGCATTCAACTGGGCACCGATGAGATTGAATGATCGCATTCAGCAAAATTTCGCCTTCATTTTCTGCAAACAAGATTCTCCGAATGTTACATGCAAAGCGTTAGAATGCTCTACAAGTAGTTTTCATAGCTTTCGAAATGTTCGTAAATTTGAGAAAAAGGTTCTCTGTTTTTGATGAGGGTATTTCGAACTTGACATGCTTTTAAAGTAACTGCATTATTTTAGTAGAAACTAAATCATAACAATTAGAATAATTATATTATTGATTACATTTAAAATAAAAGTTTCCTATTATTAACATCATTTTAATCTACAAGTTCCGTAGACCCTCCCTACAATACTATAATCATGAGCACTTCCAAAACTGTTACATATTACATTATAATATTCTTCAGCTCAGTGAGCCTCCACGCTTCGTAAAATATTTTATTTTAAGTTCTCTGAGAGAAAAATAAAGCTTTGATTCTATGGAAACATCCCATGCTTCAGAAGCTTGAAAAAAAAACAATCTGTTTAAAGGGGGGAAGTCAGGGCCCTTTCACGCTCAATTTTCCTTAATGGAAAATTTAATGTTTTTCAAATTATAGGCAAGTGTATTGGGCTAAAATCATTATGAGGGAATAATTGCGGTGAAATACATTTTTCAATGTTTTGATGGAAAGAAACAAGACGTCCGTACATCAGGAGAAATTATGTTGGAATCGTTTGGAAACCAATTTTTGTCGTTTGGACGAGAAGATCCAAAAAGTTATCGGATTTTCGAAAATGGTGCGCCAACTTCAAAATTGCACTGCACTTTTGATATTTTCTAAAAAATTCTTAATAAATCGTTTGGATGGATACGTTTGGAAATCAATTTTTATCGTTTGGACGTGAAAATCCAAAAAGTTGTTGATTTAAAAAAAAAAAAAAAAAAAAAAAATAGTACTTGCGCTACAAATAACAAATTTACAATTTTTTTCTTTGCCAACCGTTTGGATTGTTTTGGAAATCGATAATTAACCCTGAATGGTTATAAATAATAAAGTAAAACTAACTTTTTTTAAACAGACCTTCCTAACCTTTCACCTGAAATTATAAATAATATAAGTGCGAGCCGTAAGTCAAGCCGCCTGTTTTAACGTATGCTGCAAGCCCCAAGTCGTGACGTCATCCAGCAAGATGTCTACATGCCGAGGGCCAATCATTAACACCAATTGCATGGGACGAAACTGTTTTTCTAATATCTTGGCAAAAAATTATTTTTCACTAAAAGTACATTTGGATATTGTTTCTTATTTTTCGACATCCGTTAAATTAAATAATAAAATCGGTGCAAATTGAAAAATACTAATTCTACTGGGTGTCTACTACCGGGGAAAACCGGGAATACGCCTGGAATTTTTTATTCGGGGGAAAAACCGGGAATACGCCTGGAATTTTCGTTTAAATCCTGGAATTAATTTTAAGTTGCTACTTTTTATAACTTAATTTTTGTTTTCTGTCATAACAATGCAAACTTTGATACTATGATTTCATACCAGTCTATTTCAGTCGTAAGTACACGAAGAGTCCGTCGCGTCGTACCGAAAAATACGATGAAATCTGCGCTGGCGATCGCGTTCTCGCATCTC
>CAKNXH010050298.1:0-19944 GCA_932178445.1 Andricus quercusramuli
TTTGGGTGCATAATTTTTTTCCATTCATCTTTGGTCGTATCTTGCATTGTTTGACAGCAAAATGAAATTATTGATTTTTCATTATTTTTTTGTGTGATCAAAATTTGGATTTTTGGTTTTTCAAAAAATTCAAAAAGTTGTTACAAAGATATTGTAGGGTGTTCAAAAAGAAACATTTTCCTTCTCTTGACTTTTTTCCATATCGTGCGTTTTTCGGCATAAAATGTTCATTTACGTTTGTTTTTTGTAATTTTGAAAATGCTATAACTCCGGTAATTTTCTTTTTATCCGAAAAAGTCATTAGGATAAATTGTTCGAATTTTGGAGTACTATGAATAACCGTACATAGAATTTTTGAATTTTGAAAAAAAATGGTCTCAAAAATTTTTAAAATGCTCTCACTTTTTGAATTTTGATCAAAATTAGCTATTCAACGAACTTGTTCTTTCTTTTTAGTCCCTAAAGAAGTGTGCCAAAGCACAACTCAATCTGATTATTTTTTCGGAAGTTATCGTGCCTACAGACAGACAGACAGCCAGACAGACAGACAGACTACAGACAGACAGACACCTTGCTAAAAACCTTTTTTTCTAGCTCAGGGGGTCTCAAAACGTGGAGATTTGATGAAAACCGACCTAGTCAAATTTTAAATAAAACCAATACCTTCTCATTAGAATGAGAATGTGAAAAAAGTTAAACAACCACCGCAGGGTACCACTAAGGCATCCTGTATATACATACATCGACCCTATTTTCTATAAAAATACCAATTTTTAACACAATACATGAATTTTCAACCAGAAAGATAATTTTTAACAAAGACGATTAATTTTCTATTAAAATTATAAATATTTAATCAAAAATACTACTTTCCCACATAATACATCGGATTCCAAGTGAATAGTAAAATGTTGAATAGAAAAATACATGTTAAACCAAATTTGAAGTTTTCTAAAAAAAAATGAATTTTTAATAAAGTAGTGCAACTTGCAGCCAAGTATTTTCAAGCAGAAACATGAAATTTATTACATCACATAAAGTTTGAAACAAGAGATGAATTTAAAACTAAAAAATATACATTTCAAAGCAAAAATGCAATAGTGTAATTGTTATTTAAAACAAAATCCCCCATATAAACGAATTTACAAGAAAAATACATGGGTTTTCAAGGAAATGTTTTTCTTTCATATTTATTTATAATAAAAAAAACTGAGAGGTACTATATCGTACATTTTAGGTTTGTTTTAAATGGATAGGACCTACATTAAAGGATGTTTTCATTCCAATAATTGCCTCGATATTGATTTTTATTCTTTTTAAAATGATTATTCACAACTTTTGCTCAGCCATTTTTCAATTTCTTCGCTATAAAAAGCCGTGATTTTATGATACATATATTTGTCGTGAACGCAATGTGTGAGCAGGGCATATAATCTTGACGATTCGTCACTGAGGGGGCCCTCCGGGAAATCTGAAGTGATTTTCCGACGGGCCTGGCACACGTGAAAGCGAGAGGGGTGGACCGTCAAGGGCATGATCCGACCCACTCATGGTGCTTTCACACCTCTGCCTGCCTGCCTGGTGCAGGCAGAAAAGTTGTAAGAGTAAAAGAGATAGAGAGCGCAAAATTGGACAAAAAATACTTTCTATCTCTTTTACTCTTACAACCTTTCTGCCTGCCCCAGGAAGGCAGGCAGAGGTGTGACAGCACCATCATGTTCTAGCCAAAAAACGTTCCAATATTGTCAAACTCGCGCATACCAGCTCCACGGCCAGCTTGGTTACCATTCATCACAGCCGCCAACTGTACATTTATTCAATATGGCAGTTTAGCTAGTAGATAGATAGATAAACGTTTATTTTTCAGCCTGCTGACCTTAAAAAAATTGACTTGCTTACACTTCCATTTTTTTACAGAATTTTCTTAAAACTGACCCTTAAAAACTAACATCCATCCATGCCTTATCTCTAAGACCGCATGCTCCTATCGCCTTGCTTTCCTCGCTTCGCCTCGCCTCGCTCGCATGTCCCTACTTTCTCGCAGTGCCTCGCTTGCCAACCTCTGTTTTCGCGGCTAATATCTACTACTTATTTATTATTTACAATATTTACAGCTTGATGATATACCACTTTATCTCCTATTTACAATCTTACCTTCTCCATTCCTATTCCTCCTTCCTTCTCTTCTTCTCCATCTTACCCAACACTGCCTTCACCCATGCTACTGCCCTTTCTTCCCCCTTTTCATGCATCAATACCTGCATGCTTATATCACCCCTTGCCACCTCTACGCACTCCTCCAACCAGTGCTCCACTCTTGACTTCCTTTCTCCCCTTTCTCACATAAATATTGCGCTCTTGCCCTTGGCATAATCCACACATAGTTCCCGTTAAACCTTGACTCTCTTATTCTCTCTTCCCCTTCTGTCTTCTCTCCCTCCATGCCGTTTTTCTTAACCAACTCATATACCTCCCTCTCTTCCTCGTGCATCCTCCTCACTTCATCCATCTGTAGTCCATTCGTTCTAAAGTACCTTTCCCTCTCAACCTCCATCTTCCCACCCCCGCTCCAGTTCGGGGGTGGGCATATTTACATGCCCGGCTCCCCGCTAGAATCCCTATACTCGCTCTCGCCGTCTCCCTCCTGACAATAGAATGAGGCGTGTTCCTTGTCAACCCCAGGGTCCACTTTACATACTTTTCCTGCGTTCTATCCACATCTTCACATTCCTTCCACCCCCACACCTCTACTTCATACAATAGCACACTCATCACTAGTGAATCAAACAATTTCATTCTCCTTCCAAAATCATCTGCGAATAACTTCTTTCCCAACCCCCACACCTGCCTCATCACCACATTTGCCCTCCTCACTCTCTCTTATATGTGACCATCCACTCCCCCATTCCTCCGAAACACGAAGACCAGGTACACAAACTCTTCCACCTCCTGCACCTCCGTTCCCTTCCACTTCCACTCCCCTCCCTTATCCCTTCCCCCTCCTCTTCTGAAAACCATAACCTTGGACTTTTCCGCATTAAACTCTAACCCCTTCTTATCCAGGTATCTTCTCAACCTCTTCATCATCTCCTTTAAGGCCTCCTCGCTATTTGCCAGCAACACTATGTCATCTGCATACGCTAATGACCAAATTCTAACCCCTCCTATCCTGACTCCTCCTACCACCTCAGCCTCCTGCTTACTTTCCATATCCGCAATCAAAATCGCAAACAGCGTTGGGCTCAGAGGACACCCCTGCCTTAATCCCCTATCCATCCAGAATCCCCCCGAAATCCTCTCCCCTCCTCTTACCTTGTCTTTGGTCTCTTCATATATCTCCCTTAACCTCTCAATTAGGCCTTTTTCTACTCCCCTATCCTCCATCGCCTCCCACAACCTCCCCCTATCCACCGACGGAAACGCGCCTTTGAGATCCACAAAAAACGCGTACACTCTCTTCCCCTTCTTCGCTAATTCTCTATCCACCACGTGCTGCAGAACGTAGATATTGTCGATAGTACTCCTACCCGCCCTAAATCCCGCCTGCGCCTCCGGCAATATTCCTGTCCCCTCGACATCCTTCCGCAGTCTCTCTGCCACCACCATCGCGTATACTTTATACGCCGTATTCATTAGCGTGATCCCTCTCTAATTTTCCTGCCTATCTCTATCTCCTTTTCTTATACAGTGGCACTATTAACCCTTCTCTCCACCCTCCTGGGAATCCCTCGCCCCTCCATACTTTCTTCACTACCTCCTTCAGCCTCTCCCTAACCTCTTGTGTACTAAACAGCCATGCTTCGTTCTCCACCCCATCCAACCCTGCTGCTTTTGACCTTTTCAACTTCCTTATCTGCTTCTCTATCTCTTCGTCATTCAACTGCTTCATCTCTGCCTCCCCCGTTCTTCAACTTGCCCCGTCCGTCTTCCTTGAATCTGAGCCCTGGAATGATTCTCTAAAAAATTCCCTCCATTCCTCACTTCCTATCTTCTCGCTGCCCCCCACCCTCCGCTTCCTAAACCTATTTATTATCTTCCAGACGTCCCCCTCTGTCTTAACATTTGCTCACTCTAAACCCCTTAATCATTTCTACGTACTCCTCCCTCCTCGCATTACCCTCTTTCCACTTCTTGTACTTCCTCTTCACCTTCCTTTTCATCATTTTACATTCCCTATCCCACCACGGCTTCACCATTCCTTTCTTCTTCTTTCTAAATACTTTCTTTTGCACACACCCTTTCACCTTCTCTTTCAGATTCTCCCATATCTCTTCCACCGACTCCCCTCTAAAGCGTACCTTTCCTAGCTCCTCTTGATACTTCAATGGCTGATGGTCTGATTCCACCCTCCCCTCTACTGCGAATTTTTCCGTCTCCTCCCATCCTTGCATATTCATAACCACATAATCTATCACCGATACCCCCACCTTACTTACATATGTGTATTCTTCTTCGTCCCCCGTTGCCATACCATTCGCCACGGCCCAGCCTCTATCCTCCATCCAGTCCCTTAGAATCTCCCCCTCCTTATTTATTATCATATCCTTCGATTTCCTTTCGAAGCTCTCCCCTTCCGTGTAAAGTCCCCCTTCGCTCCCCATCCTCGCATTGAAATCACCACCCACCATCACCATACTCTCCTCTCTTTCGCCCAGCAGGTCCTCCACCCTTCCTTTAATTCTTTCCATCCCCTCCTTATTGTATACTGTAACAAACTTATAGGTTATGCCTCCTATTTTTATTTCCCTCATTTGCACTCCATCCCCCTCTTCCTCTCCATGAACTTTTTCCTCTAATCCATCTCTAACCCCGGTTTAATTCCCCCACTGGCCCTTCCTCTCTTCTTCACTCTGACCGCCTCCTGAAGTCTCCACCTATACCCGCTTGGCAGCTTTGCCTCTATCCTATCCCATTCCTTTCTTTCTACCCATGTCTCTACCAGTCCCACAAGGTCAAATTCCTGGATATAACGCGAGAACTCCTCGTCCTTCTTCTTTACCCCTGCTACATTCCAGTACAGCACCTTCACTACTCCTCTACCCTGCCTTACCCCCATCCCTCTACTGCCTACGAAACAAATTCCCCTGCAGTTCCTTCAACACATCTTTCTCCTCATCCCACTCCCACATTTTCTCGTCTATTTTTATTTTCTGATATCCTACCTTCGCCGATCTCCCTTCACTCTTCTCCCTTCTAGCCCTGTCGTTCAGCATTCTCTGCACATCCCTTTCCTTTCTCGTTAAATAGTGATCGATGAAAACTGCCTTATCCTTTGTCCTATTTTTATTTCGCATTACCCCCAACTTTTCTTCCCAGCTCTCCATCTCCACAACCGCCACTTCCTTGTAATTTCTCCCCTCCAACTTAACTTTCCCTACCCTGCCTTCAACCCACCCTATGCTCCGTAGCAGCGCTTCCACGCCCTCTCTTTCTTCCCCGCTCTTTAGCTTCAACTCTTTTACCGCAATATTATTCCTCCTGTCTGCCTTCTTTTTTCTCTCCATTCTTAGCTCCATAGCCCTTAACCTTTCCCTAGCTGCCCTCTCTTCATTGTCACTCCTACGCTCTCCCACTTTCTCTTCTATCATCTTTTCTACCCTCTCCCAAATACCTTTAATCTCGCTCCCCCCACCTCAGCCTCCTACTTCCATTTGCGTCCTGCCCTCCATCTTCTCAAGCCTTTTTTCCGTCCTTTCCTTCCACACCCTATTTTCCTCTTCCATCTGCTTCATTTTAGCATCTTTTTCTTTCCTTTCCCTCTCTAACCCCTCTAATCTCTCCCTCATCTCATTCATCTCCTTTTCCCATTTCTCATTTCTAATTCTTAATTCCTCCCTCAACCTCCTGATCTCGCCTATCAGCATACCGAGCGCCTCCTTCTCCACATTACCCTCTATTTTTCGGGGGGGGGGGGGGGCTTCCTACTAGTTCTCCCGCTTTTTTTAAACGGGCTCTCTACCACGCTTTTGTCCGGGCTCTCTTGGCTGTCTCTTTTCCTCTTCAAGAGATCCTCCCCGTCACTTGCGCTCGAAGTTCTCTCCCTCACCTTCTCTCTTCCTTCGTTTTCACCGTCCCGCTCTCTCCCTCTCCCTGACGCGCCACTAGACACCGAGCCACGGGCTGTTGGCCGTCGTGGCACGTGGAAAATTTCCTCCCCGTCAACTTCACTACCCGTACACTCACTACCCACCTCCCGCTCTGCCGCCGGTAACTGGGACCACTCCATGCAGTACCCTTCTCAACCGCCAGATGTCTCTGCAGAATGCTGTCTCTATTGCCGCCAAATTCACCCTATATTTCCCTTTTTTTCAATTCCTCACAGCCCTTGCAGACACCCCTTTCTCTCACTTAACACCCCCAGAAATTTTCGAGCACCACACTTGACCCTCGAAGGCCCAATACTCCTGACCACAAATCTTCCACCCTCACACTCCACTCACACCTACAACACAAATTCCGTAAATCCTCTCACCACTTAACAAAAACCACGTTCTCACTTCCGTCACCAACATGCAAGTCTCTATTTACGCACTTTTGAAACTACAACCACATAGAAGACCACGTAGATTGCCACGTGGAAAAAAGAATGCACTGGATATTTTCTTACTTCTCACACGATAATCACGTGGGAATCCACGTAGATTTCCACTTGGAAAAAAGAATGCACTCAACATTTCCTCACTTCTGACACGATAACCACGTAGATTTCCGCGTTAAAACTTAGACGTGGGAAACCGAATGTACTTGTAATATTCACGCACTTTTGAAACTACAACCACGTAGAAATCCACGTAGATTTCCAAGCGGAAAGAAAAGTGAACTTAATATTCTCTCACTACTCACACGCTAACCACTTAGAAATCCACGTGGAAAAAAGAATGCACTTAATATTTTCTTACTTTTCACACGATAACCACGTAGATATCCGCGTTCAAATTGCGACGTAAAAAACCGAATGTACTTGTAATATTTACCCACTTTAGAAACTACAACCACCTGACATTTTCTCACTTCTCATACGATAACCACGTAGAAATCCATGTAGATTTCCACGTGGAAAACTGAACGCACTTTTAATATTTACGCACTTTTGAAACTACAACCACATAGAAATCCACTTAGATTTCCACGCGGAAAGAAGAATGAACTTAGTATTTTCTCACTACTCACACGATAACCACGTAGAATTCCACGTGGAAAAAATAATGCACTTAATATTTTCTCCCACGATAACCACGTTCAAATGCAATGTGAAAGTATCTACAAACAAATTCCTACGTGGGAAACAGCGAAAAATTAAAAAAAAAATTGGTAGTCAATTTATCATGTCCTTCCTTAACTCCATCATTATATTCAAAATCAAGATTATATATTTCGCCTGTCTCGTGCCGGGCATTATATATGTATATTGCCTAGGCAATGCATATAATGAGTATTCAATTCTGAACTTTGCCTGTAACACACACACACACACACACACACAGAGTAGAACCCCCTCCACCTGAACTTCCACCATCTAAATTTTCCCTTATCTGATTTCTCAACAAATAACCGCATTTGGGATATTTATTTTACTATTGATTTTTCAATTATATTCATAATATCCACAAAGTGGTAGTCATGAAATCGTGTAATTAGAACAAGTGCTCCCCCGCCTCTCCGGACAACATGATGTGAAATTGGCGCAAATAAATACATTGTGTGTAGCAATTCATAAATTATGCGGCGAACATCGTATACAGACAGTATTTGGAAGATGATGATCAAGATATCTCGAGAACATCAAGATGGAGAAAGGAACATGTCCAACAGAAGTATTCTGAGGATACCCAAACTAATGTAAGTGTACCATTTTATTTTAATATTTCTGATTGGACATTTCATCCTTACAAATTTTTGGGATATAGTATACAACAACATGTTAATGATTATATTATTATTTGCAGTATTTTTTATTTTCATATAGTTTTCAAGTAAACGCGTAACTCTGTTCTGTACTTTTATTTTGTACGTGCACCGAAAAAACGATATTCTAATATTAAGAGGGTCATATTCTTACACGCATATTCTTAGTAATATTCTTAATGATTTAATGAAGTAAGCGAAATTCTCAATTTCAGAGTATCTTCTAACCAAAGGACGAAATGCGCCTTGCTCTGTCCAAACGTTTCTTTTAATGTTTTGTGCGACGTGCTTTTCGATCAGTTTTTCGAATTCGTAATAAGTGCAAAGAAGTTCGAAGAAATGCAACCAATTCTAAGGATAAATCGCGTGTGCACATCCATCTGCTTCTCTTTTGAATACCGTTGTACCACACCGAGACATAACCTCTCTACATTATTGGTTCGTTGGCGTGTGACATCAAACTTTTCTCACTTTAACGTTCTCTGCGAAGGAAAAGAGATAGAGTTAGAGATGTGCACATGCGATTTATCCTCAGAATTGGTTGCATTTCTTCGAGCTCGTCACTTATTATACATAATTACTGCGACAGATTTCGGATGCAACTATCCCGGTAAGAAGGTGCAAATTGAATTTCATTAATTTGCGAACAAATATCGTCGAATTTCAAACGTTTTGAATACCTTATCAATTCCGTTTTTGAAATATACATTTTAATTTCTTTTATCGTGATTGAATTGTGTCACATTTCAATCTCATTTAATGTGATGAATATTTCAGCTAACAAATGTATACATTTTAATTATAATTGGAAGATAAAAATTGAAATCAAGTTAATACTGTTTGATACCGTAAGCCCAAGTCGAATATTGAAGACAATTTAATTCTCTTTGGCGAGTGATAATTGGGAGCAAACCAATGCCATTGAATTACGTCTGGCGACCGCGAAAATTGATGTCAATTTTATACCATCTGGCACGTATAAATTGCGAACAAATAAATGCTATTCAATTCGAAACAGAAAACTCGGAAACTGAGATCAATTTAATACCGTCTGGCAAGTACAAATTGTGAACAAATGAATTTTATTCAATTCGATACAGAAAAGTCGGAAATTGACACCAGTTTAATACCAGGTGGCAAGTACAAATTGCAAACAAATGAATTTTATTTAATTCGACACAGAAAACTCGGAAATTGAGACCAATTCAATACCATCTGGCAATTACAAATTGCGAACAGATGAATATTTCTTAATTCGATACAGAAAACTCGGAATTTGAAGTCAATTTAATCACTCTTGTATGGTTCAAAATTAGAGAAACTTAAAATTTGATGTCAATTTAATACGTTCTGATGAGTGAATTTTAAAATTAGTTTCTTCAGATTTATTTTAAATAATGTCAATAAAGTAAGATAAAATAGTCTTTTTGCGGGCTCTAGTCGCTTTGCGGGCACATTCTCATCGCGCACTCGATAATATATTTACCTCGCGCTTCGCGCTCGATGATGTATGTACACACTTTTTTGAAGTCCAAAGAAAAACGCTTAAGAACCAGTTTTGGTTTAATTTACTGAAAATGCTACCAGCAATCGAAAATTCCGTTTCTGGTCAAACAGTGTTTCTTTTATTCATGGAGAACTATATTTAAATTTTTCTACATAAAAAAATGTAAAAATTTGATTTTTCGTTTATTTTGTAATGTCATTTTTTACCATTAAAACAAAAACTACGCTTCCTAGAAAAAAATCATTAACAACAAATTTGTCAAAATTTAAATTTTGGATTTTTCAAAAAAAAATCAAAAAGTTCTTATGATAATCTTGTAGGGGTTGCAAAAAGCAACGTTTTTCTCTCTATGACTTTTTTTCATGTCGTACGTTGTTTGCCTTAAAATGTTGATTTCATTTAGTTTTTTTTTTATTTTGAAAATGCTATAACTCTGATAGTTTTCTTTTTATCGGAAAAAGTTGTGAAGATAAATTGTTCAGATTTTTGAGTACTGTGAATTGCCGTACATAGAATTTCGATGTTTCGAGAACAAAAATGATTTCAAAAATTTGAAAATACTCTAACTTTTTGAATTTTCATCAAAAATAGCTGGCTAATGAACTTGTTCTTTTTTGGGGGGCTTGAAGAAATGTACCAAAGCTCAATCCAATCTGATCATTTTTTCGAAAGTTATCGTGCCTACAGACAGACAACTTGGTACAAATTGTTTTTTCTAGCTCCGGGGGCCTCAAAACGTGGAGATTTGATGAAAACCGACAAAGTCAAATTTTACATAAAACCAATACATTCTCATTAGGATGAGAATGTAATAATGCAATTAATGGAAATGAATTTCACCTATCAATATTAATTTTGAAATAATAACAATTATTATGTTTAATCTAATCGAAATGTATATAATTAACTTACCTTTATGTACGATATAAAACTGTAATTAAAAGTTAGTAATGAAGCATACATATTCAATTTCTTTAAATAAATTACTTACAGTACTTCATATAAACGTAAAACTGCATAAATAATATTTTATAAATAACAAAAATAAAAGAAAAATATAATTCGCAATCGGGAAAAAGGTGATAAAAAAAGTAAGCATAATTGAATAAAGTAAAAACAATTTTTATTACACACTACTGTGCTTCAATGTTGTACAGTATATTATACAGACATACTGCTTTTGTTTAAAATCTAGACCCACTATCTTTGACTTGATTTCTGCTAGGTCAATGGGTGAAAGTTCCACATTTCCAGTGACCTCCCAGATGTGGTGAACTTTCACGTCCCCAACAAAAAAAGGTTTGAGGATCAATACTTTTAGCTCAATCGAACACTTAACATTAGGTATAACTTTTATTCCAGTAATTTGAGCGATTTTACCATTTTTTAACTGAACAATGGTGTCGTTAAATTTCTTAGACCTAAGATATTTGGTACTGCTATAGACCTGATTGCCAAACAGACATCTCGCAAACTCTTGTTCTGTTTCAAACTTGTTTTTCGGATTTGGCCCGAAGAAAGTAACATTTTCAAATTGAAGCGCAGATTTAGTTTCAGTTTTTGTACTGAAGAGATTTTCACAGAATGTATTTACAATTTTTGAGCGATTAGGATCTTTGGGTTGACACTGATAAGATAGACGGATGAGTGAATTTTCTGACATTTGTTTTTCAACGCTTTTTGGACCATTTACCGTGTCTTTTAAAGAATGAATGTTGTGTTCAAAAGGAAACGCCGATGTTGCCCAGAGAGGACCTGACATTCTGACAGAATGAACAGCGTGCAAGAGAATGTCCCAGCAAAAAAGAACGCATTGATACGAATTGAATTGTAAAGACTGAGACATCCTGAGAACCCCGCTTTGCGACAATGACGCATTGGACCAGTCTGTCAATTCGTGTAAATCCGAGAAGATGAGTTTCAACTTTGAATATTTCTATACGTGCAAATACAGCGCTCAAGTTTGACGTCAGCGAATTCTATTCAATGCGTCAGCACGAATTTGTTTCGATGTTTGCTATTGCGTTTCAATCCGAGTGATTTAAAATCGAACTTTAATTCGCCTGGATCCGTCAACGCGTGAAACGCTTCAACATTGGTCAATGCGCCTTAATCCGTGAGAGTTAAGGTCTCCCTTGAATGCGTCTGAATTCGACAGCACGCAAACTTTTTAACATTGATCAATGCGTCTCAATTCGTGACAGTTAAAGTCTCCCTCCAATGCGTCTGAATCCGTGAACGCGCAAACGCTTTAACATTGGTCAGTGCGTCTTAATCCGTTAAATTAAAGTCTCCGTCCAATGCGTCTGAATTCGTCAGTGCAAACTGAAGTAAATTTTACTTTTTACTTAATAAATGAAAATAATAGAATAATAATAGTTTTATAATAATCGGAATGTTAATAAAATAATAATTGGAGTTTCATACGAATTATTAAAAATTCTCCTTTTTAATACTTAACAATTTTTTGTTTTTAAGTTAAACATAATTACTAACAATTCTATTTCAAATATGTTTATTTATTGCCGAAGTGATACAAAAGTGTCAACTTGGGTTTTTCCTTTTTTTTGCATAGAAAGAAAGGTTTTGTTAAGGGGTGAAACCACTCTAATGAATACGAACCTTTTATTCATACAAAGTTTAAAATTTTTCAAATTTAATGTATAAAACAACTTTAAGTAATGAAAATCCAAATAAGGTTTTCAACAACAATGATTGCGTGACTTTCGAGAAATTTCGTTACACCACTTTTTTTTTAGATAGATTCTTAAATATTTGAGCTGATAAATATGCTCAAGATTATTCTGCAATTAAATTTCGTTGATTCTAATATTTTAAGAGTACTATTTTATTAATTCTTGTTCGAAATTGCATTTATTTTAAGGCTGCGCCTAGTATTCCCGAACAAATAGGGGAGGTGAAAAAGCAGATGTATGATTCTTTCCCAAATTTCGGGACGACTGGCCAAACCTATGGAAAATATTTGAATACGACACACTTCGTTATTTTAAATTTTGATTCGTAAATGTAGCCAACATAAGACAGCTGCGCATGCGTGTTATATGAGAAGTCACTTTTTACTATTTTTGATCTGGTTTGGGTTCATAGGACAAATATATTAAGCACAAATAAATAAATTATTACTTTTTTACATAATAATTATACTTTAACGAAAGAAATAACACAAACCTCTTGCGTGTTTACTGTATAACGTTAGAAATGGCAAAGACATAACCTCAAAATACTGAATCAAAACAATCAGATTATTGCACAAAAACAGCATGTGACGTCAGATTGAATTTGAAAGTGATATTGAAAAGTCTCTTATCACCTTAAGGTAATTTTTATTGTTCTCCTTTAAATATTCAGTAAAAGTTTCGTAAGAAAAAATCGGTTGGCAAACATGATTGCGACAAAGACGAGCGACGCGCAGGCTTTTGGAGGGAGACGTTGCAAAGATGGCGACAATCTGTGTTATTAACGTGTGAATGTAACAACGCCGGGCTGTTTTGCATCGAAAATAATTAAAATAACACAAGATTTTCATATTCCAATTACACCTGAAAGTATCCTTCCATCGAATGTGATCCTGTGGAGAGTTCGCGAGTGTATCAGACAAGAGTGAAGAATACGAGTACAAAATGTCTAAAACTGACGAAAACGTGTCCCCCGGGGACACTGGGGAAAACTCCAATGATTCTTCGGTGGAAACATCGTCTTCGAGAGGTGGAGGAGACTTCGAAACAAAGATCGAGACCGACAGAAGCAAGCGTTTTGATTATCTGCTGAAGCAGACCGAGATTTTCTCGCATTTTATGACAAATAACCAGAAGGACAAGAGTCCTTCGAAAGTTAAAGCAGGCAGACCCAGAAAGCAACCTGAGGCCGGACTCCCTCCTCCGAAGACACCTGCAGCTGGAGGGTCATCAGCGAAAGATGCCGCGGATCACAGACATAGTAAAACCGAAGAAGAGGAAGATGAAGAACTGCTTGCTGAAAGCACTGTCACCGTCGCGCCTACGACTCGCTTCGAGGCCTCGCCAAATTACATCAAGTCTGGAGAATTACGAGATTATCAAATTCGTGGGTTGAACTGGATGATTTCTCTCTACGAGAATGGAATCAACGGCATCCTGGCTGATGAGATGGGTCTGGGAAAAACACTTCAGACTATATCTTTACTTGGGTATGTCAAATTTTGTTTAGCTGTCTTTACCAGGGATCCATCCGAAACTTTCGTTACGTTACTTTATCCAAAAGGTACCGATTTTTTTTTGTTTCCTTGTCATTACATTTTGACAGATTGAAACAAAATTAAAAATGAAATTTTTATAACGTCATATTTTACACGTCTGGCTTTTAATATTTACATAAGGCGCATAAGAATTCGAATAAATTATTTTTTATGATTACGCGTAATTAAAAAATTTCGTTACAATGTCTGTACATATTTTGAGTAACGTAACCTAAACTTGAGTGAATATAGTTAGTTTTGGCAGTATAGGAACATAACAAAAATCACGAAAGTATTTTATTTCGTTTCGGTCGGGTCCCTGATTTTTACCCATATTATTGTGTATTATTTTGAAATATATTATGGAATGTTTTCAAATAAGGAAGTGTCTACGAGTACCGAAAAAAACAAGCTATACGTACCGAAATTTCGGTACAAATAGCCCCTTTTCCAACTCCCCTTATTTGTACCGAAAAAATCCAGCTATTTGTACCGAAATTTCGGTACACACAGCCACGGCCTTCAAATAATTTTGCTTATTCATTTATTTGATTGATTCAACTTTAATTCATCAAAGCACAATTATTCAATTCTCTCAGCAATTACAGTCTCACTATGGATACAAAATAAACCTGTATCGTTAAGATTCAAATGTTTGTTGACATAATAAATAAATTGCGAAATACTAGACATTTTAAAATGTGTTTGCACTCATTTGAAACGTAAACTTCAGTGGAATTTTGATCGTTCAGAACCTCATATCAATAATTAATATTGTTTATGCGATTAGAAAATATTTAAAAATTGGCCACGATTCCAATTCGAAATTGCACGATTTTAAGACAATCAAATTCAAAATCTTGAATCTTTATTGCTTTAGTGTTTGAAATTGAAACTTTAATTATTCGGAAGAGTTTTGAACTCAGAATTCTTAAGATTTGAATACGAGATAAACTAGATTAGTTTTTCAGGTCTCAAAAAAATTGTCGAGATAACGGCGTTCACATTTTTTTAATCTTGAAAAAGCTCAGAATTATTGAATTTAAATGAAGCATTCCAAAGTTGCGCAATTTAAATTGCGACTTAGATATTGTTATTATCGTCGCCATATTATAAGGTTAATATTTAATTTTGTCTTTGTTTACAGACTATTAATTACGTTTCTAATTTTAGATTAATTTTTTTATGGAAACATTGAAAAACTTTGCCATTTGTTAGAATATTTTAACAGAGTCCTCGATTTAAAATCATCCAGCTTGCTTAAATTTGTTTTAGAAATTGTAATATTAAATGATTAAATAACGATGGGTGGCTCGAAAACACTTTTTTTTTAAGGGTAACGATCCCCCCCCCCCTCCCATTTTGTTCCAAATCCGAAAAAAGGAAATCCTTAATTTTTGTTTTTCCGATTTTAACTGCTGCCGGGTTTGACTTGAAGTTTCCCATGTAAAATGCATGGGGAAAATACACTTTTTTCAGTTTTTGAAATAATTTTTTAGGGTTTGAAAAAATGTGACGGGAAATTATGGAGGCTTGTAGTTGTAGAGAATTATCCAACGAATAATTTCATTTAATTTCATTTAAAATTAAAAATGTGGCTACACTACCAAATAGAGCTCACAGAAAATATAAAATATTACGAAATTTAAAAATAAATTTTTTGCGCTGTAACAAAGTTTTTGAAAATGTGCCAAAACATGTTTTTTTTTTATTTAGTCATCTGCCCACATTTAAAAAAAAAGTTCAATATGTCGAACCTGAAATTTATGCAGCTTGAACAAAACAAATCATTTTATTATTTTGCTTTTTTCGGGAAAAAATTGTTGTCAAGCTGAAGAGATGTCAGGTTCGAATCAATCTAAGGAACAAGTGTTTATACATTTTCCAAAAAATCCAAAAAAAGCAAAATTTTTGTTTTGCATTTTTGAATGTTTAAATTGTACATTTGAAAAAGAGAACAGAAGATATTAATCGATTTCAAATTTTTTTTCTTCATTTCTTTGGATGTCGGTCCACAAATTGTTATTCCTCAGCTTAAACGAATCCGTTAATTTTAGCATTTTTACTTCGCTCTACTAAAGTGTATTTTTAAATTCACATTGAAAGTATTAATTATAGTAAGGAAGAAATGACAAATTTTAGAAAGAAATATTTATGGAGACGATGTTAAACATATAACAATTGTGCATTCAACTAATTTTATTCCGTTCTCGGACTTTTGTATATCACTGAATGGATTTCCAACGACCTAAGTATATCCAATTTTTAAAAATAAATTCTTCAATGGCAGAAATCATTGCAAAATAATTGAAAATTATTTGAAAATATAACTTTTTTTATAAAAAGATTGTTTGTTTTTTTGAACATATAAAAATAAATGTTTAATCTTTCCCCTATTTTCCCCTTTTTTGTGAGAAAATTACCCTATTTCCCGTTTTTTGAGTTCCTTTCTCGCTGTGATCCCTGAAAATAGTATAACGATCTCCAAAGAAGGGAATAACGTAACAATGATTTAATGACAGCTTCAGATATTATTGACTTATTTTTTAGATTTTTATCGATGGTGGTTAATGTCGAAGAAACATATGGATGGGTTAGCTGCGGACATGGAAAGTGACAGTTGTCCACCCAAAAAAGATCTAGAAATTGGTTATTAATCATTTTTTGATAAGACGCGTAGTTTTTGTTTAATCGTGAAAAATAAAATTACATAAAACAAAAAGACACAAGGTACAATAGAATGTTTAATAACAAAATTGTTTCCCAATTAGATCTGAAAACTTGCTTTTAAACTTTCTTTCTCACGAGACTCGTGATAAGAATGTGTTCGTTAGAGCCGAAGGAGCTTTAACAAAAGAGAATTCGCAACTATTAAACTTCAGTTTTTGATAGTTTGACCTATGATTTCAAAAAACCGTGATTATGCATTAAATATACAGAAATTCGTATAACTAATTTTGATTTTTTCTGTAGCAGTCCATAAAGCTACAATGGAGGCTCCTTCTACTTCGCAAGGAGGCGGACATTTTCCAGCAGTTGGATATATAACAGAAGACAACTCTCAGGTGAGAGTATTCTTTCATATGAGACGATTTTTCGTTTACTCGTCAAATCGCGTCAATCGTTACTCTCAATGTCGTATTGTGACTTATGAAACGTTTAACTTTTATTCACATGAAGTTTGCTTTCTGCTTTGTGTACTACAGTTTTTACGTCACTTCCTAATGTTTGAAATTACAAAAATAACTCAGGCTTCAAACTTTCATTTTATAGATTCATATTGGAAGAGGGCTTTACCTGTCAATGCAGGCATGGAGTTTAGCTCTAAATGTGCCAAACACCAGAAAAGTTACTTTCGCAAAAAATATTCTGGTAGCCCTCTGCGGATACGACTACTTGACTAGAACAACGATTTCCGGAAGGGGAAGTAACCGCAATCGGCAAACAAAAATGCCCGAGGAACAACTGGATCCTCTAATCCTGCTAGCAGTTAGAGGTAATATTAAATAATTTGTCAATTGCATATTTTTTTCTAGACTGGGAGAAATCACGAATATTTACCGGGAGAATGCCGGGAGACGAAATTTTGAAAAATACTGGCCGCCCTGAAATAACAATCATTGATTAGAAACTACCTCAAATCGGAATAATTACTCTTCTAATTTAAAAAGTGTTTAGTTGAACATTTTTTGTGTTGATTTTGTTGATGGATGAATACAATTTCTCCTGCTTTATCACCTGTTAAAATTCTACATCGCAAAAGATTATATATCACGTTTTTCGTTGAGAATTCATCTTTTTTGTTAGAAAATTCAACTACTTAGTTGGAAGTGGAATTATTTGTTAAAAATTTATTCATTCGGTTGATGATTCATCATTCTAGTTAAAATCTCCCTCTTTTGTTGAAAATTTAATTCTTTTGTTGACAATAATGTTTCCCAGGTGATAATTAATTATTTTCACTGAAAATTTAAGTCGTACGTGTTTGGTTTAAAATTTATCTTCTTAAGTTGAAGATTCAAATTTTTGGTTTAAAATTCCTGTATTTGGTTGAAAATTCCAATTTTGTGGGAGAATATTTCATTTTTTTTTGTGACTAATTCATCTTTTTGGTTGGAAATTCCTTAAAAAATAAAAATATTTGTTTGAAAATTCATGTACTTTGATAAAAAATTCATCGATTTTGTAAGAACATTCATATTATCGGTTGAAAATTGATCGTTTTGATTTGAAATTTGTTTTTCTCTTATTTAGAATTATCTTTCTAAGCTGGAAATGTAACTGTTCCATTTTTTGTCGATAATTTATCTTTTTTGATAAAAATGTAGTCTTCTTGGTTAAAAATTATACTATTTCTTTGAAAAATTACTTTAATTTGATTGGAAATTAATATTTTTACTGAAAATTTATATAGGTATTCTATTTCTAGTTTTGTTGACAAATCGTTTGTTTTTTGTTTGAAAATTTATTTTTGGAACTGAAAATTATCCTACTTTATTTTTGGTGGAAAATTTATCTTTTTAGTTTGAAATTCATGTATTTGGTTGAAAATTAAATTTTTTAAAAATTGAAGATTCATCATTTTAGTTGAAAATTTTGTGGCAAATTTTACTTTTTTTGATAGAAATGTAATCTTTTTCGTTAAAAAATTATCTGTTCAGTAGAAAATTTAATGAATCTATTTTTTAAAGAATTAATTTCTTTGGCTAAAAAGAAAACTGTTTGGTAGAAAATTCTTTTTTATTTTTTGATAGAGAAAATTCATGTTTTGGGTTGAAAAATACACTATTTGGTCAAAAATTCATATTTTCGGTTGAAAATTCATCATTGTGATTGAAAATTAATTTCTTCGGTTGAAAATTTGTTTCTTTTTGGATCAACATTAATTTATCTAACAGAACATATAACTATTCCATTTTCGCTTGAAATTTTATATTTTTAGTTGAAAATTATTTAATTTCGCTGAAAACTCGTTTTTTTCTAAATATACTTCTGTAACTGAAAATTGAAATATTATATTTTTGGTTTGTAAATTTATGTTTTTTAGTTTAAAATTGAATTATGCCGTTAAAAAATAATTTTTTTGTTATCAAAAAAACACATCTTTTTCTTCGTTTAAAATTTACTTTAATTTCATTGAAGATGAAGATGAAAACGGCGTGTACTAGATTGCAAAGATTTCACAAAAATTTCTCAAAGATTGCAAACATTTCATAAAGATTTCAAGGATTTTTATACATTCGAAGATTTCATAAAGATGACGGAAAATTTCCTAAAGATTTCAAAGATTTTACAAAAATTTTGAAAGATTCCAAAATATTTTCCAAAGGTTGCACAGAAATTTCAAGATTTTAAATATTTCAATAGATTTCAATGAATTCACGAAAATTTAAAAACATTTTGAACATTTCACAAAGATATAAAAAATTTCGTGGATTTCAAAGACTTTCCAAAGATTTAAAAATATACCCAAAGATTTCATGAAGACAACTTATGTTCGCAGATGACCAGGAATTATTTATTTAATTTAAAGGGCCACCGTGAATTAATAATTAACAATACTTAACACTTTTCAGACATATACAGTTTCTATTTGGTCACTGTGAAAAAGTATTCGCCGAATGCAGCCGACGATGAAGCCGGCAAAGTTCACTCTCACATAAGTAAAAAAATAGCTCAAATCAAGGACGTCAAGAAGAAAGCTTATGCCCGTAAACCACAAAGGGAGGTCATGGGAGCCTCTTCTGCAAAGAATGATGAAGATGATGTGGAGGTTGACTTGGGCAACGGAGAGAAAGTTCTTCTCTCTAGTCTTTCAGACAGTCTGATCGAAGCTGATGATACCGATGACATGCTGGAAATGTTGGACGTGAGGGAAACTACGAATGAGTTGGACGTGATTTGGAGCGAACCGCAGAAAGATTCAGAGGCGAGCAACACGCAGGACAACTTCCAGGAGGTCGACGAAATAGATCCTTTGGCTCTCAGCGAGAAGGAGAAAGAAGTTTTGGAAATGTTAGATGGTGCTGGGGAAGAAATCCTAGTAGCAGATACAATGCTATAGAAACCATTTAGCTACTACGTAATACTAAGAGTAAAAAGTATTATATTTGTAAGAAGCTTTACTATATTAGATTCTCTGTTGTAGAAATTGTTACTTAGTTCTACTGCTAACGTCGATGAATTGTCGTCGAAATTTGTATTCGCTAGTCACGAAGTTAATTGAACTACCGTACAATCGCAAAATTTACAAAAGATTGATCTCGTACCTACTACATACTAAGAGTAAAAAGTATTA
>CAKNXH010050304.1:1383-17447 GCA_932178445.1 Andricus quercusramuli
CTGATTCAAATAATGCTTCATTTACTCAAATTATGGGTAGAGATTTAGTTTGGCAAATAAATAAAATATTTCGTTCGACAAAAATTGTTTTCATTAAAGTAGATTAATATTTATTTGGAACTATTTTTTTGAATTGTTTAGATTCAGTATATATAATTATTATTTCGGTATTTTTTATTAGTCCCAAAGAAGATGATTTGAAATATTTAATCTATTAATTAACATTTTTCAATTAGTTTAAACATATTTTGTAAAACCCTTGTAAGAAATACAACTTGGTATATGTATAGTGGAATAAGTATGCCAAACTTTATCAATTTATCTGTACACGTTCACCACATATTGCAGGATCGTAAAAAGCTTGACATACATACACTCACACATGCACACTAAGAAAAAATTTTTCAGGACGTCAAATTATACAGGGTGTCCCAGACTCAAGTGTCCGGACTTATATAGCCATATAAAAATGAAAAAAATAAATAGAACATTCCTTTTCCAAAAATCAGTTGAATTTTTAGTTTTTTTAGTTATAAAACATTTAAGCTGGACCAATCAGGAGCGCCGTATAAACAGCCGTGTGTCCGTGAACCAGATTTGAACGCAGTGTTATGGAAGTGAGCGCAGAGGTGGGGTTAGCGACGGGAGAACACTACGTTGGAATCCCGTTCACGCACATACGGCTATTTATACAGCTTAAATGTGTTATAACTCAAAAACTAAAACTTCAACTGATTTTTGGAAAAGGAATTTTCTATTTATTTTTTTCATTTTTATACGGCTATATAAGTCCGGACACTTGAGTCTGGGACTTTTTTTTTTTTTTTTTTTTTTTTTTTTTTTTTTTTTTTTTTTTTTTGGAAACTAGATTTTGACACCACCACAAATGTTTAAATTTCCAATATCCAAATTTATCGAATTATAAAATTTCCTAAAATTAATTTCATTTCAATAATTAGATGAATTAATTAATTAATATTTATATACACACACACACACACACACACACATATATATATATATATATATATATATTAAATAATTAATTTACCTAATTATTTATATAAAAATAATTTTATTCAATTTTATAATTCGGTATTTTTATAATTCGGTATTTTTATTTTTCATCTATTTGTGTATATGGTATTTATTTTTTGAGTATTTTTGGTTAGCCGCAATAATTTATTAATCGATTAATTAATTATGTTAGTAAAAATAATTATAATTAAAATATTTATATTCGATAATTTGAAATCAAATAAATATAAATGTTGAGAATTTAAGAGTTATGGAAAATTAAATAATTCGTGAATTTTAATTTTCCACATTTGTTCACTTCTTACTCATTTTTTATCTGTTTCGTTAGTCCCGTTTCTTTTTCAGCTCTGCCGCCTTGGGAATAGTTCATAGCATTGGGTTGAAGTTTCAGACGTTTAGTCTGATGAACTTTTTCTTTACATTTATTGTATTAAGAATATGGAAAAAGTTCCCAAAACCATTTTTTTTTATTTATTTACTAGCAGAAATTTACCTAGCGTTGCCCGGGATTTTAAAAGATTTCTAGTCACTTTCAGGATTTTTAAGGTATTTTAAGAGATTTTAAAGGATTTCACCAGATTTTAAGTGACTTGATGGAATTATATTTTAAGTCATTTTAAGAGATTTACAGAAAATTAAAAGGATTTGAACCATTTTATGGGATTTTACTTGATTTTAAAGATTTTAAAGGGATTGCAAAAGAGTTTCAAGATTTTCAAGAGATTTAATTATATTTCGAGAGATTTAAAAACATTCTAAGGGGTTTTGAGAGATTTCAAAATATGTTCAAGAGATTTTTAAAAATTTTAATATTCCTTTGTAAATTTCTTAAAATTGTTAAAAATATATCAAAATCCCTTTGAGTTTATTAAAATCTTTTGAAATATCTTTAAATCTCTCCCAATTCCTGCAAATTTGTTAAAATCACTTAAAATATCTTAAATCTTGTGAAATTTCTGAAAAAACCTCTTTTTCAACTCTTTTAAAATTCTTTTTAAATCCCTAAAATCAATTAGCATCCCTTGCAAATTCTTTTAAATCCTTTAAAGTCTTTTTATCCCTTGAAATTTCTTAAAAACACTATAAATCTCTTGAAATCCTTTAATAATTTTTGAAATCTCATTGAATCTCTTGAAATTCCTTAAAATTACTTCAAGATCATTTGCAATCCTTTAAAGTGTCTTTAAATTCCTTTAAATTCTATGAAATCTCTTAAAATTCCAGGTGACGCTGGTACATTTCAGCTAATGAATAAATAAAAAATGTTGATTTTAGAAACTTTAGAACCTATTTTTGTTTTTTCTTTTATTTCAATAAGTTAAAAAAAATCATCAGGTTAGACGTCTGAAACTTCAACCCAATGTTCATAGCAAGCCTGGCGAGTCTTTTTGCTCGCTAGGCTCTCACCACCGACGGTGACTCATTCACATTTCACACGATTTGACGCGGTTGCCATGGAAACAATGAATGGAAAAGTTGAAGAGGGCAGCACCTCAAGGTAGGCTAGAAAGTAGTGACATATATATATTCGGCGTCCCCACTCCTGACCCTTGCCGCATCTAGGTACTAATATCTTTGAAGCAGCCCATGCATCGCCCGTGTATGTGTATGCGGTAGTTGTTCTCTTAGCTTCCGGAGGGGTATCGTAGTTCAAATAAATCCAATAGATGGCGTTCCGAACGCGTAGGCTCCTGTTTGCATTGTTAGAATATCTTTGGTTAGAGGCTCTTTTACACCTACCGTCGGTTGGTCGACGACCGATCGACCGATCGAAATATCCATTTTCACATCTAGTTTTTCCGTGGTCGAAAATTCTCGTGGAAAATTTTCCGCTGACGGGAAGTTTGAAAATTCAAATGTACTTAAAGCGCTAAAGTAAATATTTATAATTCTGAAATGCACCTTAGTGTTATTATTATTATTATTCGTATTAATGATTTGTTCAATATTTATTGATTTTAAACGAAGAAAGTGGGCTGCAGAATGGTTAATAATGTGTATAGCAGTGCAATCGAATATCAATTCGCAAATGTCACAAAAACAGACGCAACTTCTGCAAGTGTCAGGCATCGTGCTTTATCTTTTTTTAATTAGATTTAGATTAGTCTATTTAATAAAAAATCTTGTAGGTAAGTAATGTTTATATTATCAATTAAATAATTAATAATATAAATAGTTTCATGTAAAGTGTGATTCGGCATTGTTTGTATTATGCATAACAGATAACACAACCTCAATTATGTCATTATTGTATTTATGTACAGAATTACAATTTTTTTTGTTTCTCTCTGACAAAATTAGGAAAGACTTTTTTTACCCACAGAATAAATAATATTTAACTACCAACTTAAAAAACGTGTACAAATTGTGTACACATAGGATTTGATTAGAAATTTTATAACGTATTTATTATTTACTTGGACTGTATATAAATGTATTTATTTTTCGCTGTATACCTTCAAGAAGAACGCTGAACGATAAATCTAAAAATTGAACATGAGACTTCAAAGGAAAGCTTACAAACTTTTTTTCCGACTAAAGTATTATCTTTGGCATAGTGAACTATGTATTCGCAAGACAGTAGAATGCGCATATAATATAAAATATTTATATAACGAAGTTGAAAAGGTCAAAAGCAGCAGGGCTGGATGGGGTAGAGAACGAAGCATGGCTGTTTAGTACACATGAGGTTAGGGAGAGGCTGAAGGAGGTAGTGAAGAAAGTATGGAGGGGCGAGGGATTCCCAGGAGGGTGGAGAGAAGGGCTAATAGTGCCACTTTATAAGAAAGGGGATAGATATAGGCAGGAAAATTATAGAGGGATTACGCTAATGATTACGGCGTATAAGGTATACGCGATGGTGGTGGCAGAGAGACTGCGGAAGGATGTCGAGGGGAAAGGAATATTGCCGGAGAGGCAGGCGGGACTTAGGGCGGGTAGGAGTACTATCGACAATATCTGCGTGCTGCAGCACGTGGTGGATAGAGAATTAGCGAAGAAGTGGACGAGAGTGTACGCGTTTTTCGTGGATCTCAAAGGCGCGTTTCCATTGGTGGATAGGGGGAGGTTGTGGGAGGCAACGGAGGATAGGGGAGTAGAGAGAGGCCTAATTGAAAGGGTAAGGGAGATATATGAAGAGACCAAAGACAAGGTAAGAGGAGGGGAGGGGATTTCGGAGGAATTCTGGATGGATAGGGGTCTAAGGCAAGGGTATCCACTTAGCCCAACGCTTTTCGCGATTTTAATTGTGGATATGGAAAGTAAGCTGGAGGCTGGGGTGGTAGGAGGAGTCAGGATAGGAGGGGTTAGAATTTGGTCACTAGCGTATGCAGATGACATAGTGTTGCTGCCAACCAGCGAGGAGGCATTGAAGGAGATGATGAAGAGGTTGAGAAGATACCTGGATGAAAAGAGGTTAAAGCTGAATGCGGAAAAGTTCAAGGTTATGGTGTTCAGAAAAGGAGGGGGAAGGGAGTGGAAGTGGAAGGGAAAGGAGGTACAGGAGGTACAGGAGGTGAAAGAGTTTTTGTACCTGGGCTTCGTGTTTCGAAGGAATGGGGGAGTGGATGGTCACATAAAAGAGAGAGTGAGGAGGGCAAGTGTGGTGATGAGGCAGGTGTGGGGGTTGGGAAAGAAGTTATTCGCAGATGATTTTGGAAGGAGAATGAAATTGTTTGATTCACTAGTGATGAGTGTGCTATTGTATGGGGTAGAGGTGTGGGGGAGGAAGGAAAGTGAAGAGGTAAATATAACGCAGGAGAGGTATGTAAAGTGGACCCTGGGGTTGGCAAGGAACACGCCTAATTATATTGTCAGGAGGGAGACGGGGAGAACGAGTGTAGGAATTCTAGCAGGGAGCCGGGCGTGAATGGACTGCAGATGGATGAAGTGAGAAGGATGCACGAGAAAGGAAGGAAGGTTTATGACTTGGTTAAGCAAAACAGCATGGAGAGAGAGAAGACAGAAGGGGAAGAGAGAATAAGAGAGTCAAGATTTAACGGGAACTGTGTGTGGATTATGCCAAGGGCAAGAGCGCAATATTTGTGTGTGAAAGGAGAGAAAGGAAGTCAGGAACTTATAGCGAGGATGAGGTGTGGGTGTATGGAGGGTTTCAATAGGTTCTGGCTCTCTCAGGAGAAGAGGATGTGTGAACTATGCGGAAAGGGGATGCAAGAGTGGAGCACTGTTTGGAGGAGTGCGGGGAGGTGGAAAGAAGTGAGATAAGCATGGAGGCATTGTTGCATGAAAAGGGGGAAAATAGGGCAGTAGCATGGGTGAAGGGAGTGTTGGGTAAGATGGAGATGAAGAGAAGGAAGGAGGAAGAGGAATGGAGACGGAAAGATTGTAAATAGGAGAGAAAGTAGATATAAGTAACGTGTAAATATTGTAAATAGTACACTGAGAGACTTTTTGTGAGAATATATGATAAAAATGAATCAGAATTTAGTATAATATCGTTCCAAAATAGGGAAAATAGGGTTTGCGTATCAAAAATTAGTATAATGGTTTTCAGCCGGCAAAATTAATATTTTTGTTTGAAAGTTGACAAGCGAAGTTAAAACGACAGTAATACATTTTATTCTAAAGAGTGAAAACATCTTTTGAAGTTGTCATACAAAGCATATGAGAATCTCAAACGACTATATGAAAAATAACTCACTCCACCAAAAGATTTAACCTTCAGAAGGAGGAACTAAAAACACAAATTAAATACAATTAAATACGGAAACACGCGTACAATTATAATTTTTATTATTATATACTTAATTTATTCACTACATAGATAATCGCACGCTTAATCGCTATGAAAAATCGGAATCGCTGCGCCGAGATTCGAACCTAACTTACCCAAAGCACTAACGCATTTTATCCCTAACGACTAAACTCCACGGCTAACTTATATTATGGAATAAAGATATGAGGTGGGAGATTGCTCATGTAATGGAATACGGGACTCCGTCAAGATTGGGCTGCTAAAAGCGCCCCCTTGGCCGGTAGACTTAGTCGCGAGAGTTACTACGCAGTTTTCGGCATTTCTTAGACGTTGCGCATCGGTAATTGATGAAGTTACAGATTTTTAAAAATAAGTTACCACCGAAGTTACAATGACAAGAGTTACCATGAACATAAAATGCTAACTGCATATTTATTTACCACACGAATATTAAATGTTTATTTTATCATTATTCGTATGGTTCACAATTATTAGTAAACAGTTATACCAGAGGTTGTACAATAATAACTATATATATTTTATATATATGTTAAAAACAAATAAATGAAATTCAAAATTTAATATTTTTACATAGGTATTCATATCATAAATTATTACTTATAATTATAACATAGTATCGGGCAAGAGTTAGTTCACCTCGTTTTTGATGACTGATTAAGTTCTCCTAATTTTAATTATTACAGAGCTAAAATTTTTTCTCTTTGAAATGTTGAATGCTCATTCTAAAGCCATTTTTCCACAGTATCGAAACAGCTTATGAACATAAATCTGAAATGAAATTCCTATTACAGTGCAGAAGAGCTTAAATGTGTAATAAAATAGTTGGAAACAATTTGAAACATCTTATCTGTAGGCAAATCAGAATAAAAATGAAATAAATATATATTTTGAGGGGCAATTTTTCAGAAATTTCATATTTATATGATTTACTTATTAAAAAAAAAATTTGTCTAAAAAATATTGGTCTATTTCTATTATTGTAAGAAAACTCGATTAGTAGAATGAATGGCTAAGTAGGTGTTAGCCGAAAATTACGAAAATAGAATTTGCATATTATTACAGTTAAAACTTTCAGATTGCCGAACAAAAACCTAGAAAAGTTTTAAGACATTCTTTATTTTATTATTTCACAGGCTTTTAATGAATATTAGAAAAAATGGAGTTAATTTAAAAGGTATTTAGAATTTTTACAAGTTTGCAAGAAACTATTCATACTATGTATATTGGACTTTTATGGTATAAAAAATAATTATATTAATTAATTATTAATTTTTTATATCAAAATAGCCTATCTGTCTAGAAACTAGACGATCCGAGCGTTACAATCGGAATAAACGGGATATGGCCCATTAAACATTCCTAATTTTCAACTTACGAAGTTAAGTACTCTCTAAATCTGAATTAGTAGATAACTACTAATTGGTAGTAGTTTTCTACTAATTCAAATAGTGCCGATTCGTTTACTGGTAATTAGTAAAAATCTACTAATTCAATGAGTAAGAATAACTGTCTAAATGAATTAGTAACTGTATCTACTAAAGGAATTGGTAATGCTACTACTAAATGAATTGGTAAATGTATTGCTAGTTATTATTTTGAACGGTCGTTTCAAATAAATTCAAAAACTGATTTTAGAATGAAAAAACGTGTTATTGAAATACAATAATAAATTATTAAATTCGGATTACATCCAATTTAAAAAAAGTAAAATATCAACAATTAAAAATTATGCCAACAATAAGTTCATGAATGCTTGGTGGAAAGCTTTGTAAGCTTCAAACTTCATTATCATCGATTTTGAATTGCATTAATGAAATATTCAAAGACCTGACGGAATTTTGGGCATCAACAGTGGCCATTTGGTATACATAACAGTCCATGAAATTGTAAAAAAAGGATAAAGATTTCGCGTACTCTACATTTATTCTAATCTACAACAAAGTGCAGTTTATACAAAAGGTCGAATGCGGCCATTGGATTCACTTTTCTTGGTAAGTCGATTAAGAGGCCATCATCACCTTGTAGGAAGAAGGTGTCTACACACTGTCCTTCGTACCATAAAATGTACGGCTGTACACTTGTTTTTGACTGATTTCGGATATCCTCTACTTCCTTAGGCACATTGCTACCATCCTGGAATGCAAAATTTCTATTACATACTTTTTATTAGAATCTAGAGCTTCTAGAATCTAGAATCACTAGAGCTTGAAGATTCTCTGAAATTTAATGAAATATCAGTGTGAATGTAACAGGCTTTTCCATCTGAAATTTATAATTAGCTTCCTTAAACGATTGATGAGATATTAAAGCATACTTAGAAGAAATCATACCATCTTTTATAAAAGCAGTATTTTTTAAGAGATTCGGATTTTTTTCTTGACAATACTGAAGTATACGAGGTACATAATGAGCCGTAAAACGTCCTAAGAGCTTCCCCAATATCTGAGGATCAAACATCAACTCAAATTCTTGATCAATCTGCAAATTATAAAAAATAATTTACATTTTCTGTAATAATAGCAACAATGTGTAATAGGGTGTTTCAGGTATAATTTTTTATAGTACGCAGCCATTCAAATATTTCTCATTTCTTGAAACAATCGACTCGGAATGAGTATACAGTGTCGCGAGTTTATTATGAAAATGTTTTTCATTTTTTGGGGATTAAATTGATATTTTCAATTTAGAAATGTGAAAAATTATATTACAAGATATTCTTGAATATATTGGCACCATTGAATAATTAAATAATCAAATAAAAATAAAAACATAATTAATCATTTCTTGAATTTGTCTCGAAATTCTATGAATTTGAATAATAAATCAAACAAATTTTTATTTTGTCTTCTTATACTTGAAACTCAGTGCATATTTGGTTCAAATTAATGTTTGGTCAGTTTTAAACCAAAAATGGAATAGTTAAATTTTCAGTTAAAAAATCAATTTTCTAGAAAAAAAAAATTTCTTCAACTAAAATGATGAATGCTTAACTGGAATAGATAAATTTCTAACCAAAAAGATAATGTTTCAAACAAGGAGATAGATTTTGAAACATGAATAATTTTCTACCAAAAAATACGTTTTTTTTCTCAAGAAAATAATTGAATTTCAAACTACAAAAGACAAACTTTCAATCAAATTCATGTTCAGTTAATACAGAATAGACTGTAATAGATAGAATGTTCAGTTAAAAAAATTAATTTTCCACACACACACAAATTTTCCATACAAAAAAATAAACCAATTTTTAGCCAAAATGATGAATTTTAAAATAAAAATGATGAGTGTTTTACTCGAAGAGATGAATTTTGAACTGGCATAGATGAATATAAGGCAAGTAGATGTATTTTCAACAAAAGAGTTTAACTTCTTACCAAGCAGTTGTATTTTTAACCAAAAAGATTAATTTTCAACTAAAATTGTAAATATTTAACTGGAATAGTTAAAATTTTAATGAGAAAGGTGAATTTTCAAAGAAGAAGATCAATTTCCAGACAAAAAAATTAATATCAAAAATGAGGATTTTCATACAACGAAGAATTTTTATCCTAATAGTTAAATTTTCAAGTAAAAAATATCAATTTTCTACAAAAAATGGAATAGTTGAATTTTTAATTGAGAAATTAATTTTCAAGCAAACTGATGAATTTTCAAATAGAATGATGAATCTTCAATTGGAATAGTCAGTTTAAAACATTAATATTCAACCAAGCTTATGAATTTTTAACTAAAATGATGTTACTGGAATATGAATGATGTTACTGAAATAGTTGAATTTCCAACTAAAGATGGTAATTTTTCAACCTAAAATTGTAGAGCTAAATTTTCTATTATATCCAACCAAAGAGATAAAATTTTAACCAATATTCAACTGGAATAATTATATTTTCAATTTAGAAAAATTCATTACCTGTTAAAGAAAAAACGAATTTTCAACAAAATAGCTCACTTCTCAACTATAGAGATAAATTTTTAATTAAAATGATGAATCTTGAAAAATATTAATTTTTAACAAAAGAGTTCACTTTCAACTCAGTAATTGAATTTTTATTCTAAAAAAATGATTAATTCTAAACGAATCATGTTTTAGTTGATGGTCCAACAAAAAAAAATTAATTTTTAATCAGAAGCAGTTGAATTTTCAACTTAAAAAGATTTTTCAGTGAACAGAGAGAACAAATTACAAATAAGCTGTTGATTTTTTCTGAAAATAAATTTTATTTAACCTATCTTTTTTGAACAAAATTTTTTCAGTTTCATTCAACTATTTACTCCATTACTAATATTAAACAAAGACTTACCCATTTCAAAAAAACAAAGCACATTTCACAAATAATAGTATTGATAGTGACAAAAAACCTTCAACCTGCAATTAATTGTACTTAGTATCCACTCTTTGCAGTCAGGTTCTACTTATTTGAAAACTTTGCAACATTTCGGAAACAAAAAATCGCGAGAGGAGTGAGTAACGGTGTCCTCGCAACACCGTCGTGCTGTCGCCTGTGCAATACGTGGGACGCCATTTACTTTCAGCGTACATTCAAAATAAATTTGAACTTAATGGGTTTTTTACAGAACCATGTTAGCGCTACTTTTTTTAAATCACATTTTATTAGATCCAAAACTCTCTAAAATTACATTACACATTTTTGTAAGACAAATGGTAATTTTTATATTATTTAAAAATGCGTGGTACGTAAAAGAAAATAGCGCCATTCGATTCAACAATTTGAGATTCAATTTTTTAATTATGAATTATCTATTAGTTTTTGTCTTATTAGTTTCACAATGACCTTATGACAAACCAATTTTTTTGTCTACTTCGAACAAATCATTAACAATTTAATAAAAAATAGAATTTCATTTTCCATCAGAGATTTTGCACAATAATTATAATAATTTTAATATTTCAATTTTTAAGAACGCTGTTTGGCTTTCCTGATTTTTTTTTCATATTACACGTTTTTACTAAAATCCCATCACTTAATTACCATAATTAAATTTTGTTCATTCATCAGGATGCTATACTAGTAAACATTTAAATTTATTATACTTACCTTGCTCCTTGAAGTTGTCTTAAGTCAACGAAACACTGAATCAAACTTCGAATAGCACTGTTGTATTTTGTTTTTGAATATAGAAAATATTCAAAATGTCCTGTATTTCGGGATCTGAAGTATTGGTTGGGCTAGCTGGTGCTACCTCCCGAAACCGCAAAGGTAGCATTTTTAAATAGTAAATATTTGATGTGTAAATTGATAAAAACTTATTTTAAGTATATTTTCATGTTGAAATAAGTTAATTGAAGCTAATAATGCCTTAAAACTTATATAACATACTAAAATAATAATTTTTTTATAAAAACAGTTTAACATAAAATGTTTTTTTTTTTTTACTATATACGATGATAATCTCAATACCGTTCCTGTGTTAAATATTGTATCGTTCATACACGATTATTATTGATATAACAATACAATCTGAAAATATAAATTGAGAAAACATTAACGTTTCTGAATTAAAACTCAAAAACCAGCAGAAAGTATTTAAAAAATTATTAAATTATGTTTCCGTAACAATTCATTGCTACTCATTGAATTAGTAAGTTGGTACTACTAAGCAGATTAGTAGAATACCCTTACTAATTCATTTAGTGACCTAAATTTTACCATTTCATTTAGTAGAAAGTGATGAAATTACTAATTTAACAGTCAGATACAACGCTCCTAATTAAATTAGTAAAATTTCTACTAATTCGGATTTAGAGAGTAACATATCGTTGGAATCGCCAAGAAACGTAGATTTCGAATATAATATTTCCAAATTACTAATTGCAAAATTTTAAAAAAATTATTTTTTGTATTTTATTCCTCACGAGTACAAAGGACCCCCCGCTGACATGGGTCGACGGTAGACGCTGGCG
This sequence comes from Andricus quercusramuli, assembly GCA_932178445.1. Taxonomy (NCBI): domain Eukaryota; kingdom Metazoa; phylum Arthropoda; class Insecta; order Hymenoptera; family Cynipidae; genus Andricus; species Andricus quercusramuli. Next base: position 13,080 of record CAKNXH010050304.1, read on the forward strand.
CGCACTCGGCACCGAGAGTGGTGAGAGGGGTAGGGTCCCACTGAAAGGGGAAGGTAACCCAGGTAGCTCGCGCTCCTTTGGGCATCGCCCATTTGAAAGAGATAATTCAACACGAGAGTTAATCAAGAATTACTCAGTCTTTCAAGGCGACCTCAGCTGGCCTATCCTTTCGCTCGGAGTATATACCTGATTTTCATTACCTGCAGGTTTAAATCCTAAATTCAAAGGACAAGGTACTTTGCAAAATTCGTTTCTACATAAAAGAGATACTGCTTTCTAAGATTTTGAAACCAGTTCAAAAATTCTTTTCTGAGACTTTTTTGTTTGATAGTCGATGTGTCAACTAAAATAATGAATCTTCAACTCGAATAGCTGAATTTTCGACCAAATAGTTGAATTCTCAATTAAAAATAGGATATTTTTTCAACGAAAAATGGAATAGTTCAGTTTTTAGTTAAACAAATAATTTTCCCAAGGACTAGTTAAATTTTCAATTAAATTGATCCATTTTGAATGATAATGATGAATCTTCAACAGGAATAGTTGTATTTTAAACGAAAAAGTCGATGTGTCAACTAAAATAATGAATCTTCAACTCGAATAGATGAATTTTCGACCAAATAGTTGAATTTCCAATTGAACCGCTGGCGATCAAAAGGGGATACGCCCAAAACGCCGTCGTTTTAGTTGGCCCCTGGGTCATATTTTTTTCAGTTCAAATTTTAATTTTTTAATAACATATCCCAATAGGAAATTTTATTGCGCATATTTTTAGTCCTACAAATAAATGTGATAACTTTATTAGTTTTCGAAATAATCAAGAAAATGTTACTTTTTTCTGGAATCGCAAAATACGAATTTTTTGTCTTCAACTCGCCACAAGTTCTACAATAATAGGAATTTTGTGATAAAAATTTCAGAAAATGTGCACCATCATATAACGAAACTAACGGTATTTATAGAATTTCAATTGATTCTCACTAAAAATTTATAACGATTTTTATTCTTCTCATTGCGTAAATTAGATATTCAAAGTTTCAAACGCTTCGGGAGTCGAACGAATTTTCAGAAAATTAAAATTAACGGTCACCTAAACTTTTGTTAGGATTCAGGGAAGTTTTTTGGAAAATATCAGGCAATTATGTTTTATAGTTTTAAAGTGACAATTGATTTAAGATCTCAGCGCTGTCCCGTACGCGTGCTAGCTCGTCCTGCAATATCAACGTCTATATAACAGCCGACGATTGGAAGGTTAAGCCGGACACCAAAACAAAAAAGCATATGTTTATTTTGATTCTCTCATAAAGAACATAATGCACAGAAGCATTATTGTAAAAAAGTGTTAGCATATAATATTCTGTTTAGGATAGTTTAAGTTTACTTAAAATAAAAAGAACCTAAATATGGGTCGAGGCAGGAAAAGAAATAGGTGTGAAGAAAATTGGTTGAAGAATAAGAAAAAATGTTCCTGAAATAAGGTACTACTTAAAAGTATTAGAGAAAATTAAAAATTAACTTTTCTGATCATTTTAATATCCTATTATTATTTTTTATTTGATTTCTTAATAGCTTTTTCTAAAAAATCTTGTATTTTAAAACTAGTTTAAAGAGTCTAATATAATCTTTTACATTGAATTCTACTATTGAAAATGTAAAAAGTTTTAAATATCAAATTATCACGAAATTAATGGAGAACATTCAATGATTAGATGTTTCTTTTAATCAAAAAGTTTACAAAACTTATGTTATATTGTAGGGGAAGGAATATATTACTAAATCTAAAACTATAAAGGACGGTGTAAAAGAAAAGTAAGTTTTAATTTTTATAATTTGTTATTGAAAAATAATAAACAAATGTAAATGATAATGTCTTCATTATTATTTTGATAGCCGGCTTGACCTCCCAATCGCCCGCTGTTATACATACGTTGATATTGCAGGACGAGCTAGCACGCGTCCGGGTCGGTGCTGAGATCTTATATCAATTGTGGCTTTAAAACTATACAACATAATTGCCTGATATTTTCCAAAAAACTTCCTTGAATCCTAAAAAAGGTTTAGGTGACCGTTAATTTTAATTTTCTGAAAATTCGTTCGACTCCCGAAGCGTTTGAAACTTTCAATATCTAATTTACGCAATGAGAAGAATAAAAATCGTTATAAATTTTTAGTGACAATTAATTAAAATTCTACAAGTCAGGTTAGTTTCGTTATATGATGGTGCATATTTTCTGAAATTTTTATCACAAAATTCCTATTATTGTAGAACTTGTGGCGAGTTGAAGACAAAAAATTCGTATTTTGCGATTCCAGAAAAAAATAACATTTTCTTGATTATTTCGAAAACTAATAAAGTTATCACATTTATTTATAGGACTAAAAATATGCGCAATAAAATTTCCTATTGGGATATGTTATTAACAAATTAAAATTTGACCTGAAAAAAAATATGACCCAGGGGCCAACTAAAACGACGGCGTTTCGGGCGTATCCCCTTTTGATCGCCAGCGGTTCAATTAAAAATAGGATATTTTTTCAACGAAAAATGGAATAGTTAAGTTTTCAGTTGAAGAAATTAATTTTCAAGAAACTATTCAAATTTGCAATCAAATAGATCCATTTTGAACGAAAATAAAGAATCTTCAACAGGAATAGTTGTATTTTAAACGAAAAAGTCGTTGTGTGAACTAAAATAATGAATCTTCAACTCGAATAGATGAATTTCCGACCAAATAGTTGAATTTCCAATAAAAAATAGGATATTTTTTCAACGAAAAATGGAATAATTAAGTTTTCAGTTAAATAAATTAATTTCCCAAGAACTAGTTAAATTTTCAATGAAATTGATCCATTTTGAATGAAGATGATGAATCTTCAACAGGAATAGTTGTATTTTGAACGAAAAAGTCGATGTGTCAACTAAAATAATGAATCTTCAACTGGAATAGATGAATTTTCGACCAAATAGTTGAATTTCCAATAAAAAATAGGATATTTTTTCAACGAAAAATGGAATAGTTAAGTTTTCAGTTAAACAAATTAATTTCCCAAGAACTAGTTAAATTTTCAATGAAATTGATCCATTTTGAATGAAGATGATGAATCTTCAACAGGAATAGTTGTATTTTAAACGAAAAAGTCGATGTGTCAACTAAAATAATAAATTTTCAACTCGAATAGATGAATTTTCGACCAAATAGTTGAATTTCCAACTAAAAATAGCATATTTTTTCAACGAAAAATGGAATGGTTAAATTTTCAGTTGAAGAAATTAATTTTCAAGAACTAGTTAAATTTTCAATGAAATTGATCCATTTTGAATGAAGATGATGAATCTTCAACAGGAATAGTTGTATTTTAAACGAAAAATTCGATGTGTCAACTAAAATAATAAATCTTCAACTCGAATAGATGAATTTTCGACCAAATAGTTGAATTTCCAACTAAAAATAGGATATTTTTTCAACGAAAAATGGAATGGTTAAATTTTCAGTTGAAGAAATTAATTTTCAAGAAACTATTCAAATTTGCAATCAAATGGATCCATTTTGAATGAAAATGAAGAATCTTCAACAGGAATAGTTGTATTTTGAACGAAAAAGTCGATGTGTCAACTGAAATAATGAATCTTCAACTCGAATAGATGAATTTCCGACCAAATAGTTGAATTTCCAACTAAAAATAGGATATTTTTTCAACGAAAAATGGAATAGTTAGGTTTTCAGTTAAACAAATTAATTTCCCAAGAACTAGTTATATTTTCAATGAAATTGATCCATTTTGAACGAAAATGAAGAATCTTCAACAGGAATAGTTGTATTTTAAACGAAAAAGTCGATGTGTCAACTAAAATAATGAATCTTCAACTCGAATAGATGAATTTCCGACCAAATAGCTGAATTTCCAATTAAAAATAGGATATTTTTTCAACGAAAAATGGAATAGTTAAATTTTCAGTTAAACAAATTAATTTTCCAAGAACTAGTTAAATTTTCAATGAAATTGATCCATTTTTAATGAAAATGATGAATCATCAACAGGAATAGTTGTATTTTAAACAAAAAAGTTGATGCGTCAACTAAAATGATGTAATTAGTAACAGAAGTTGAGAAAATTCGATAGCACAATAAATCAATACTGGAGTTTAACCCATAAATATACACTAGGGTGGTTCTTATTTATACTTGATGGATTTTTTTCTCGAATTTCTCTGCTCTCACCCCCCCCCCCCCAGTTTTGTTCGAATGCCCAAACAAAAATCTCCAAATTTGAGAAAAATTGGTTAATATTCAGGGGTCGCGCAAAGACCATGAAATTTCTTATTGATTTAACATGGGAAAAAGTCAGCTTTTTGTAAATCTAATATTT
>CAKNXH010050305.1:3825-14140 GCA_932178445.1 Andricus quercusramuli
TTGAAAATTTGTTTATTTTTTTATTGAAAATTTTGTTTTACTGTCTGAAAATTTAACTACTTTATTTTTGGTAGAAAATTTATCTTTTCAGTTGAAAATTCATGAATTTGGTTGAAAATTAAATTTTTTTTTAGTTGAAGATTCATCATTTATTTAAAAATTCACTTTAACTATTCCATTTTCTGTGGAAAATTTACCTTTTTTGGTAGAAATTTTTTTCGTTAAGAAATTATCCGTTTCGTAAAAATTTATGTATTCAATTTTTTTTGTTAGCAATTCATTTATTTAGTTCAAAAAAATATTTAGTTGAAAATTCTTGTTTTGAGTTGAAAATTTATTTTTTGAGTTGAAAATTCCACCATTTTGTCAAAAACTCATATTTTTGGTTCAAAATTAATCATTATGATTAAAAATTAATTAATTTGGTGGAAAATTCGTTTCTTTTTAGTTGGAAATTAATTTTTTTAACTAACGACATTCCATTTTTGCTTGTAAATTTACATTTTTAGATGAAAATTAATTAATTTTGCTGAAAACTCTTTTTTTTTCATCTTTTGGATGTAAAATTGAATTATTTTGTTGTTTTTTTGGTTGAAAATGTATTTTTTGACTTGAAAACGCAGCCAAAAAGTGTTGTAAATGTATTTAAAAATAAAATTTATTATGCATTAGTATTAATAATACTCATTAATCTACTGTTTAATGCAAATAATATGTTTTCCATTACTTTGACTTCTTTTATCATTCAAATTTAGCGCCCTTTCCAATTTGAAGCTATCATTTTCCCGCGAAATTTAAATAATGTAATTATTATTGATAAAGATAGAAAATTCGATTTTTTAAATCCTAATTTCTGTCTCTTTTTAACCAATAGCATTTTTTTAGTTCTTGGAACTTCTTACAGGCTCGCTAGTGAGGTGGGAATCTGATGCTGTTTCAAAGTCGAAAATCGAACGAACCTCTCTTTCTGTCTCCACGCGTTAGAAGAAGAGATCCGTTTGATTTTCAACTTTAGACACGGTATCGGAGTCCCACTGCTTTTCACGGACCTTGGATTAACTAATCCTGGAATTAATATTTTACATAGGATTTATTTCTAGTTACCTTGTTGGTTTATGGCAAATGTGATTGGCCGAGAACCTAGATGCGAACCCTATGTGAAATATCGTAGTTCAAATAAATCCAACAGATGACGCTCCGATCAGGTAGGTCTGTTTTTGCATTGTGTGTAGCAAAAATAATAACATTCATTTAAAACTTGATCCTTATTATAAAAATTTAAAAAGAATATAGTTTTAATTAACAATAAGTGCAGCTCTAACTGGTATTAACAAAAAATCATGAAAACATGTAATTTATTATAAGGAAAATTGAATATAAAGATGAGTATTTTGAAAACAGTTTGAATTGTAATCATATCTCTCTATTGTTTATTTTGCTATTGTAATTAATTAATTTTATAAACAATTGTCATTGTTAAAAATTTTTGGCATTTATTGATATTGTTCAATTAATAATAGTATAAATACTAATTAAACCTTAATTATTAGCCTTATAATATACTTTTTTTATTAATTCCTCTAGAAATTGCCTCTCTGAAGAATAAATATTTACATATAAATTATTTATAATAAATTATATATAAATAAATTAATGTAAATATTGCATCAAAATTAGTTAGAATTGAAGAAAAATTATTTATTGAATATATTATTAAAGACACTTATAATTATTGGAAAGGATAATTTATTAAAAAGTGATTGACAAGATTAATGGGTAAAAAAAAATTATATTAATGTATGAAAGCAACAATCTATAAGTATTTTTTTTTACAGTTTTGAAGAAGTTCGCTTATTAAATTTTGCCATTTTATTAATTTTACAACAGTTTTAATTATTACTTGCTTGCCGTTTTTAATAATGTGGAGATTGTTTTTTTATCAAAATATGTCACAAGACAATATTTGAACAATACTTGTAGTTTAAGGAATACTTGCAAAATGATTACCAACTACAATATTTTTCACAATTTCTAATGCAATTCGATTCAAAATAAAAAATTATATTTCCACAGACGCAACTTCTAATTAAAACAAGAAATTCAGTACATTTTAATTTGAAATTAAAGACGTAAAAATGAAATCAAAATTTTACTGAATTTTAGAATCTTTTATCCATTTCTCTTCGGTGGGAAAATAATTAATTTTTATAGCACATGACAATGTCTTTAATTATCTCAGATTTTTACATATTTTCACGTTAGAAAAGTAAATTTAAAAAAAATCGAATTTTCATTAAAATTAATTAATTGTCATACAAAAATGTGAATTTTCAAGCGAAAATGGAACATTTACATCGTCAGTTGGAAAAATTGATTTTCAACCAAAGAAATTAATTTTTAATCACAACGATGAATTTTCAACCAAAAATATGCATTTTTGACCAAATAGTGGAATTTTCAATCCGAAACATGAATTTTCTATCAACAAACAAAAAAGTATTTTCAACTAGTTTTCTTTCAAACAAAGAAATGAATTTCTAAAAAAAATAGTATAGTTAAATTTCTACAAAACAGATAATTTTTTAACGAAAAAATTTAATTTATATCAAAAAAGGTACATTTTTCACAAAAAATGGAATAGTTAAAGTGAATTTTCAACTAAAATGATGAATCTTCAATTTGAAACAATTTAATTTTTAACCAAATACATGAATTTTTAACTAAAAAGATCAATTTTCCACCAAAAATGAAGGAGGATAATTTTCAGTTTCTGAAATAAATTTTCAAACAACAAACAAATTATCAACAAAACTGTTAAATTTTCAACCAAAAAGATGAATTTTCAACTAACGAGAGTACTCTTCTACCATAAAAATCGGATTTTAACAAATAGTTGAATTTTAACCTAGAACAGATAAATTTTCTACTAAAAATAGAACACCTATTTAAATTTTCAGTAAAAAAATTATTTTTCAATCAAATTAAAGTAATCAACGAAATAGTATAATTTTAAACCAAGAAGACTACATTTTTATCAAAAAAGATAAATTATCGAAAAACAATGGAACAGTTATATTTCGAGTTTAAAAAATTAATTCTAATAAGAAAAAAACAAATTTTCAACCAAAAAGATCAATTTTCAACCGATAATATGAATTTTCTAACAGAATAGATTAATTTTTTTAACAAAGTACGTGAATTTTTAAACAAATATTTGAATTCTTAAGGAATTTCCAACCAAAAAGATGAATTAGTCACCAAAAAAATTAAATATTCTCCCAAAAAATTTGAATTTTCAATAAAATACAGGAATTTTAAACCCAAAATTTGAATCTTCATCTTAAGAAGATAAATATTGAACTAAACATGTACGAGTTAAATTTTCAGTTAAAATAATTAATTATCATCTAGGAAACATTACTGTCAACAAAACAATTAAATTTTGAACAAAAAAAGGAGATTTTAACTAGAATGATGAATCATCAACCGGATAAATAAATTTTTAACAAAGTAGTTTCACTTCCAACTAAGCAGTTGAATTTTCTACCAAAAAAAATAAATTCTCAATGAAAAACGTGATATATTTCAACCACAAAAGGATTTTAATTGGATACCAAAATAGTTGAATTCAACCGAAAAACATGGATTTTCTACAAAATGGTTTGAATCATCAATCAAAACAGATTAATTTTCAACAAAATAGTTGCAATTTTTAACCATAATAATCAAATTAATTTCAACTTTAGTTTATCGAAAATTTCCTAAAGGTACCTTTTCACGGACCATGGATTCTGAATTAATCATGGAATTAATATTTTACATAGGATTCATTTCTAGTTGCCTTGTTGGTTTATGGCAAATGTGATTGGACGAGAACCTAGATGCGAACCCTATGTGAAATATCGTAGTTCAATGAAAAATACAAATTTGAGCTCCGTGAAAAGGTACCCTAACTCTGTCAGGTTTTTCCTGACATTCCCTAACTTTCCGGAATTACCTGACCAGTAGCAACTCTGTAATTTAAAAAAAAATATATGTTCATTTCACTCTGGAATGTTTTTGTTAAAATATGTGTATTAATCATGATATATGTTTGTTTAAGCAATAAATGCTTTAAATTCTCTTAAATGCTCTGTTTGAGCTTAAATGCTGAGCATATTCTCGGGAGCATTTGCTCAACATAAATTCTTCAGAACTCTAAACCTGCACCTCACTAGCGAACCTATAAGAAGTTCCAAGAACTAAAAAATGCCATTGGTTAAAGAGAGACAGAAATATCTATCGCTTTTTAACTAATGGCATTTTCTTAGTTCTTGCAACTTACTGTAGGTTCGCTAGTGCAGTGCTCACAATCTTGCTCCTCAACTACACTGCGCATGCGTCGCGACGAATTTCTGATTAGCTGCTTAGCGCGCGCTTATTTAAAATGTTTAAAAGATGCAAATCAATTGATGCAAACAAATAATAATTAGTAAATGCATAAAAATACAATTTCCATTGCGAAATAAACTGCCGCAGTCATTAGATATAATAATAATTTGATTTCACTGCTGAAAACACATTATTCTGCAACTGTATTATTATTATTAATATTATTAATAATATTATAATTTTCAATTGATTATAATAATTAGTTAATAAATAATAATCAACAATATTATTGATAATATTAATAAAATCATAATAATTAATATTATTATTGATATCATTCTGTTAACTGTAAATTTAAAGAAGTGATGTATTAAATTAGTACTTAATGACTTACCTCTTGGTGAAAATCTCGATGACAATGACATATGAAAGAGATACATTTTTTGCTGGGAATCCTAAACTGAAAGGGTAGAAAAGTTTAAAAAAACATATTCAAGTTCCGAACACTTATTTTGTGTGGAAAAAAATATGAAATTTATTAATTTCTGAGAAAAAATTTGTCATTCTTCGATGTTCAAAGGAATAATGTGTTTTCAGCTGTGTGATCAAATAATTATTATATTTATGACTGGGAAAGTATATTTTGCAATAAAAAATATATTTTTATGCATTTTCTAATCATTATTTGTTTAAAACAATTAATTTGCATATTTTAAACATTTAAAATACGCGCGCTGTGCAGCCAATCGGAATTTGGCGCGACGCATGCGCAGTGCGGTTGGGGAGTAAGATTGGGAGCACTGTAATTCTTAGTTCTTGGAACTTACTATAGGTTCGCTCGTGAGGTGCCGCACCTAGGTCAACCTAGGTTTATAATATCTTTGTCGTTTTTTTTTAAGTTTAATCACAGTATAAAAATAAATAAATTAAAAATAATGTAGATACACAGTAAAAAAAGACACGTGATAATCGTCATTTTTTATACCGACGAATAAAAAATGAAAGACTGAATTCCTCGATGGTGAGTTTATATATAATGTAAACAAAAAATGAAGCTAACATAACCTAGCTTTTTGAAACGTCATTCCGTGACACTTGTCAGTCACATTGTTTTGAATTATAAATAATACATTTTTAAATACTATTTTCTCATATTTAACAACATTTGATAATCAATTCGCCACTTAAAAATATTTTTAGTTATCGAAATAATCCTTTTCCGCAGGCTGGAATATTTTATTCTTCCAGTTTCATTTCTTTGAAAGTCTGTCAAGCGCAATTATGATCAATCAAAATTGGAACACAAATCCTCTGCCTGATTGATAAAAAACGGATGAAAATGCGACCCTCACGATGAAAAGTGAGATTTTTCGCCTTCTGGGGTCAAAATTAGGTTAATTGCTGTATATCATCATTTTTTTGAGAAGATAGAAGCAAAAGCATGCCAATTTTGGCCAATTTAATCAGGCTTTTTCGAAGGCGAATGGTGCTTGGCCTGATTTTTGGATTGTCGCTCACTTATTGTGCTGTTTCTCTTCTGCGACACGAAGTGAGTTTTTATTTCTATGTTTTTATTTAAACTCTGTATCGGATTTTTCACTTTTATGTCAAATTTTCATTGAAATTGTTGAATTTTGAAACAAATTGTTGAATTTTCAATCTAAAATGAAGAATTTTTAATTTAATGGTCAATTTTTGAAATAAGAAATGTCAAACTTTACTAAAAAAAGTTGCATTTTCAAACCAGATAATTGAAACAAAATATTTTTCACGCAAGAAAAACAAACAATTTTCAACAAAATCGTCAAATTTTCAACCAAAGAGATGAATTTTTAACTAAAGAAGATCAATTTACAACAATGAATGGAAAAGTTTAATTTTCAGTTACAAAAATTAATTTAAAGAAATGGATTTTTCAACAAAATAAGTAAATTTTCCAACAAAAAGATGAATTATCAACCAAAAAGATTAATTTCTACCAAAAAAATATCATTTTTAACCAAATACATGAATTTTCGACGAAATAGTTTAATTTCTAAACCAGAAAGTGAATTTTCAACCCAGAAGATTAACAGATTACTTGAATTTTCAACAAAACATGGAAAAGTTAAATTTTCAGTTAAAATATTAACAAAATAAATGGATTTTTCAGCAAATTAGGTAAATTTTCAACGAAAAAGATGAATTTTAAAACCAAAAAGACGAATTTCAACCAGAAAAGATCAATCCCCAACCAAAAATTGTAAAGTTTAATTTTCAGTAAGAAAAAAATATTTTTTACGCAAGAAAAAAACAAAGAATTTTCAACAAAATCGTCAAATTTTCAACCAAAGAGATAAATTTTCAACTAAAAAACATGAATTTTCAACAAAAAAGGGAAAAGTTAATTTTTCAGTTAAAAGAATTATTTAAAAAATGGATTTTTCAGCAAATTAGGTAAATTTTCAACCAAAAAGACGAATTTTCAACCAAGAAAATTAATTTTCTACCAAAAAAGACCAATTTAAAACCAAATACACGAATTTTCCAAAAAAATTGTTGAATTTTTAACCAAAATATGAATTATCAACCAAGAAGATTAATTTCTACCAAAAAATTAATTTCTAACTAAATACATGAATTTTCAACAAAATAGTTGGATTTTCAAACCAGGAAATGAATTTTTAACTAAAATGAGAAATCTTCAAGAAAAAAAATGAATTTTCAACCGAGAAGATTAACAAAATGCTTAAATTTTCAAAAAATAGTTGAATTTTTAATCAAATTGTTTAATTTTTAACCTACAAAGAAGAATTTTCAACCAAATGGTCGAATTTTAAAATAAAAAATTTTAAACTTTATTTTTTAAAAAGTTGCATTTTCAACCAGATAATTGAATTTTCAACAAAATAGATGATTTTTTCAAATAAGTGCATTTTCTAGCTACAAAGAGGAATTCTCAATCAAATAGTGGAATTTTCAAACAAAAAAGACGAATTTTCAACCAGAGAAGATCAATTTCCAACCAAAAATGAAGTTAAATTTTGTGTAAAAAAATATATTTTCCACGCAAAAAACAAAACAAATCAATTTTCAAGAAAATCGTCAAATTTTCAACCAGAAATGAATTTTCAACTAAAAAAGATCAATTTTCAACAAAGAATGGAAAAGTTTAATTTTCAGTTACAAAAATTAATTTAAAAAAATGGATTTTTCAACAAAATAGGTAAATGTTCAAAGAAAAAGATGGATTATCAACCAAGAAGATTAATTTCTACAAAAAAAAAAAATAATTTTCATCCAAATACATGAATTTTCAACGAAATAGTTTAATTTTTAAACCAGGAAGTGCATTTTCAACCGAGAAGATTAACAAAATACTTGAATTTTCAACAAATTCTTCAAATTTGCAATCACGGAGATGAATTTTGAACTGGAAAAAATTAATTCTCAACAAAAAAAGGGAAAAGTTAATTTTTTAATTTAAAAAATTATTTAAAAAAATGGATTTTTCAGCAAATTAGGTAAATTTTCTACCAAAAAGATGAATTTTAAAACCAAAAAGACGAATTTCCAACCAAGAAAATTAATTTTCTACCAAAAAAGATCAATTAAAAAAAAAAATACATGAATTTTTTTAAAAAATTGCTGAATTTTAACCAAAAAGATGAATTATCAACCAAGAAGATTAATTTCTACCAAAAAATTAATTTTCAACCAAATACGTGAATTTTCAATAAAATAGTTTAGTTTTTAAACCAGGAAATTAATTTTCAACTGAAATGAGGAATCTCTAAAAAAAAAAATGAATTTTCAACAGAGAAGATTAACAAAATAATTGAAGTTTCAACAAAATCGTCAAATTTTCAACTAAGGAGATGAACTTTCAACTAAAAAAAATTAATTTTCAACAAAAAATGGAAAAATTAAATTTTGAATTAAAAAAAAATTAATTTAAAAAATGAATTTTTCAAGAAAATAGCTAAATTTTCCATTAAAAAGCAGAATTTCAAAGCCAGAAGAACGAATTTTCAACTTGAAAAATTTATTTTCTACAAAAAAAAACAATTTAAAACAAATACATGAATTTTCCAAAAAAATAGTTCAATTTTCAACCAAAAAGATTAATTTCTAGCACAAAAAAAGTCATTCTTAACCAAATACATGAATTTTCAACAAAGTTGTTTAATTTTTAAACCAGGAAATGAATTTTCAACGAAAATGGGGAATCTTCAAGAAAAAAAATGAATTTTCAACCAAGAAAATTAAATTTCTGCAAAAAATACGAATTTTGAACAAAGTACCTGAATTTTCTAATAAATAACTGAATTAGAAAAAAAAGAATTCAACCAAAATCGGTAAAGTTTCAATTTTTATTAAAAAGATATATTTTCAGCAAAAAAAAACAATTTGCAATAAAATTGTCAAATTATTTTTAAAAAATAGAAAAATTAAATTTTCAATAAAAAAATATTAAGTTTAAAAGAAAAAAATAGATTTTTCAACAAATTAGGTAATTTTTTAAACAAAGCGATTATTGATAAAACACACAAAATCATTCTTAACCAAATACATGAATTCTCAACAAAATAGTTTAATTTTTATACCAGGAAATGGATTTTCAACTAAAATAGGGAATCTTCAAGAAACAAAATGAATTTTCAACCTAGAAGATTTACAAAATACTTGAATTTTCAACAAGTAGTTGAATTTTTAAACAAATTATTAAATTTGTAACCTACAAAGAAGAATTTTCAATCAAATGGTCGAATTTTTAAACAAAAAATATTAAACTTCATTAAAAAACGTTTCTCTCAAATGAGTGAATTTTCTACCTAAAAGGATTAATTCACAACCAAATAATAGAATTTTCAAACAAAAAAGATAAAATTTGGAAACGTTAAATTCTTATTTTTAAAAATTTATAAAAAAAATATTTCAAGAAAGTAGTAAAATTTTCACCCAAAGATGAGAATTTTCCAATCAAAAAGACGATTTTTCAACCAGAAATGGACAAGTTTAATTTTCCTTTAAAGAATTAATGTTAAACAAAAATAACTATTTTCCAACAAAATAGGTAAATTTTTAACTAAAGAGATGAATTTATAACCAAAATGACAAATTTTCAACTAATAAAGATAGTTTTCAAAAAAAAAAATGTAATAGTTAAATTTTCAGACAAAACAATTTAAACAGAAAAAAAAGTTTTTTCAATAAAGAGATGAATTTTCTACCAAGAAAATTAAATTTCTGCAAAAAATACGAATTTTGAACAAAATACATGAATTTTCTAACAAATAAATCAATTTTCTACCTGCAAATATGAATTGTCAACCAAATAGTGGAATTTGCAAACAAAATATACGAATTTTCAACAAGAAAAGATCAATTCCCAACCAAATATGGTAAAGTTTAATTTCCAGTAAAAAAAAAAATATTTTTCACGCAAAAAAAAACAATTTTCTACAAAATCGTCAAATTTTCAACCAAAGAGATAAATGTTCAACTGCAAAACATTAATTATCAACAAAAAAGGGAAAAGTTAATTTTCAGTTACAAAAGTTAATTTAAAAAAATGGATTTTTCAACAAAATAGGTAAATGTTCAAAGAAAAAGATGTATTATCAACCAAGAAGATTAATTTCTAAAAAAAAAAATTTTTTTAACCAAATACATGAATTTTCAACGAAATAGTTTAATTTTTAAACCAGGAAGTGAATTTTCAACCGAGAAGATTAACAAAATACTTGAATTTTCAACAAATTCTTCAAATTTGCAATCACGGAGATGAATTTTGAACTAAAAAACATTAATTTTCAACAAAAAAAGGGAAAAGTTAATGTTTTAGTTAAAAAAATTAATTTAACAAATGGATTTTTCAGCAAATTAGGTATATTTTCAACGAAAAAGATGAATTTTAAAACCAAATTGACGAATTTCCAACCAAGAAAATTAATTTTCTACC
>CAKNXH010050308.1:1784-12251 GCA_932178445.1 Andricus quercusramuli
ATTTTCTTCAGATCTTTTTACTGCAATATATATAGCGTATATAAAAAAATTGCATACACAAAAAGAGGGACTCTGAGAAATCCAAAAAATAATTTTTTGAACGATCCTAATATTCATATGTATAATTTAAACTTATATCATATTAATTATTTTTAAAGATCGAAATGACATACCAAACGCAAGCCAAGGCGTTCAGTATATCCTTAACTCGGTAGTAAGATCTTTGCAAGAGAGTCCAGATAGAAGGTAATGGATGTAATATTTTATTTTTAACTATCAACAATCATAATTTTATAAAATAGAGATTATTGAAATAATAAAAAAATATTTGAATATGCGCTCAAATTTTTCAAACAGATTCATTTATGTGGAATCAGCATTTTTCTTTAAATGGTGGGACAAGCAAAATGAAAAAGTGAAGACAATCGTTCGATCCTTAATTAATGAAGGAAGACTGGAAATAATTGGTGGAGGCTGGAGCATGAATGATGAAGCAGTTTGTCACTATCAGTCTGTAATTGATCAATTTTCCTGGGGCTTTAGGTAATTATACAAATACTTTATTCTATTCATCAATTTTCCATTTTTTCCATTTCCTTTTTTTCCCTTTTATTAAAAAGCGCCTGGCGCCATTTTCGATTATTTCCCGATCCATCTCGAAATAACTCGAAACAATTCAAAACTATTGTTGTCCGGAAACTCGTATTTATGATTGCTTGGAGCTGTCCTTCTATTTCGTGTTTTGAAAAAAAAAGATAACAAACTTCAAGACTTTAAATTTCTTTCGTCGTTGCTATGGTGAATTTCTTATGTTTTTTTAAACAAACTGAGAAAATTCGTCGTACAAAGACTCTTCGGGAAACTATTATAATCCGTTGAATTCGACAATTTTAATCTTTCTTTCGTGAAATCGTTATCAACATGGACTTCGAAATCTACAATTCTACATGGACATAGAAGAAATTTTTTAGAAGTTAAAAAAATGTACATTTTTGAATATTCGTAAATAAAAATGTTGAAGCTTCTTAAGCATTTAGAAAGATTTCACGATAATAAAAAATATTTAAAAAAATTCGTGGGATAATTTTAAAAAAATGTTTCAAAAAAGAATAGGAAAGATTTTAAAGCCAATTTTTTCAATTAGCAAGATTACAAAGTTCTATGGAAGGATTTGATCAAGTTTAAAAGACATTTAGAAGGTTTAAAAAGAGTCGAAATTAATTTAAAACTTGAAAAGATTCTGAAAAAGTTTTAAAAATGTAAATTTTTGAATATTTGTAAACAAAAATGCTGCTGCTTCTGAAGCATTTAGAAAGATGTCACGATAATAGAAAACATTTTTGAAAATTCACGGGATAATTTAAACTTATTTTTTTTATTCTGATAAATTAATTCTGATGGAATATTCAAGAAGACTTTAAATTATTTCGGAAGATTTCAAAAATTGTCGAAACAGAATCCGGAAAATTTGAAAGCATTTTTTTCTACTTTTCAGATTTTTAAGAAAATGTTTGTAAAAATTAAAATAATTTTCAAGGATATTTAGAAAGTTTAAATGTTTTAGAAATGATTGAAAAATAAATTCTTAACAAAATAATTCAATTTTACACCGAAAACCTGAATTTTCTAGAAATAAAATTAATTTTTAAAAAAATTAATTTTTAACTAAATAGAAACGAATTTTCAACCAAAGAAATTAATTTTTAATCACAATGATGAATTTTCATCAAAAAATATGAATTTTAGACCAAATAGTGGAATTTTTAACCCAAAACGTGAATTTTCTATCAACAACGAAAAGAAATTTTCAACTAAATAGTTTTTTTTCAACTAAGGAAATGAATTCCTAAAAAAAATAGTTAAATTTTTACAAAATAGATAATTTTTTAAGAAAAAATTACATTTCCATCAAAAAAGATAAATTTTCGACACAAAAATGGAATAGGTAAAGCGAATTTTCAACTAAAATGATGAATTTTCAACTGAAGAAAAATTCTTTTTTAACTAAATTCATGAATTTCCAACTGAACCTAGAACAGATAAATTTTAAAATAAAAATAAAATAGTTAAATTCTCTGTGAAAAAAAAAACTTTCAATAAAATTAAAACAAGTTCTCTCACAAAATTCAAAATTTTCAATAAAATACAATAGAATTAAAAAAAAAGAAAACAAAACTAATTTTCAACTAACTAAAATGCAAAAAAATTGGTAATAATAATTGAAAAAGGGCGGCAAATTTGAAATTGGCCTTGACTGGTCATACTACTTTTCTCTTTCGTTTTTTCAACATTTGCTATAAATGAATTATAATTGAAAATTTTATCAAATATTTCACATCAAACCGTGCTCGATTCTTATTTTTATTTTATTTTAATTTGAGATTTTTAAAGCGAAAATGTTAAGTTTAGACGTTATAAATATTGAAAATTAAACCACTTAAAATTATAAGTGCTTCAACAAATTGTTAGATTTGTTTCGAAATCAAAACGAGACATGAAATAAAAAGTCATTGTTATCACAAGTATCGCATAAATATTTTGTTTGCAGAAAAAGGCAAACAGTTGCGAATGATTTCGAAATTTTAAATTTATGATATCCTCATATCTTTGAAATAGTAAGTTCAAGCCTTAAAAATTGTACAGTTTTATATATATTTTGATTTGATTTATTCATAATTAAATAAATTATTTTTAAAAATTTATAAATTTCCAAAATTATATAATTTTCAGCAATTTTAAACCAGGAACATTAATTTACACATAAAAAATTGTTTTGAAACCTTTTTAAATATTCTCTCGGAAATTATTTTGAAAAAAATCATTACAAAGTTTCCCGGAATTTAATAATAATTTTATTATCTTGGAATATCAAATCGAAATATTATATTTTTTATTAGAAATTTGTCTTTTTTAGTTGAAAAGTCATATTATCCAGATTCTTTTTTGAAAATTTAGGAAATCTTATTAAATATTTTTTCTAAATTAATTTTAAAAAAAGCTGCAAAATGCTTAAAAAGGTTATGAATTTTGTGTTCGACATCTTCAAAAATCTAAATTGTGTTTTAAATATTTTGAAACCTTTTCAAAATTATTTTTATACTGAAAATTTAACGATACAATTTTTTGTCTACAATATTGATCTTTTCTTAGATAAATGTAATCTTTTTGGTTTAAATTTCATCCGTTTTGTTGAAAATTATTTCTTTCACTAAAAATGTATTATTTTCTATTTTTGGTTGAAAATTTATCATTTTTAGTTAAAAAATAATGTATTTCGTCAAAAACTGATTTTTTCGGTTGAAAACTCATTACTTTGGACGAAAAATAGTTTTTTTACTTGAAAATAAATTTTTCAACCTGAAAATTTCAAAGTTGAAAATTTATCCGTTTCAGGTGAAAATCCAATTAATTTTTTGAAAATTTGTCTTCTTTGATAGTCGAAAAAGTGAATCTTTTTGTTTGAAGATTCATTTCTTTGGTTGAAAATTTAACTGTCCGGTTAAAAATTCATTTTTCTGGTTGAAGATTCATCATTTCAAGTGAAAATGTATTTCCTCGGTTGAAAATTCATTTTTTTTAACTAAAAATTTAACTACTCTGTTTTTAGTACAATTTTTTTTTTCTAAGTGAAAATTCACGTATTTTATTGAAAAATTGTCTTTCTTGTAAAATTATTCTTTTTGTCTAAAAATTCAAGTATTTAAAAAAAAATAATTTTGGTTGAAGATTCATCATTTAACTTAGAAATTTATTTTTCTAACTGAAGATTTAACTTCTGTTTTGGTTAAATCTTTGTTTCGTTTTTAAGTGAAAATTCATGAATTTTATTGAACGTTTCTTTCTTTTATTGAAAATTCAACTTTTTCGTTAAAAATTAATATTTTCTCAATTGAAGATTCATAATTTTAATTGAAAATTTATTGAAAATCTAACTATTCTATTTTTTGTGGAAAATTGATCTTTTTTGATAGAAATTTGAATTTAGTAGAAGTTTGTTCATAATTAAACAATTCATTAAAAAATGTATACTATTGGGTTCAAAATTAATCTTTTGACTCAAAATTTATAACCTTTTTAGTTTTAAGAATTAATTAATCACTTTTGTAAACAATTATTCTTCTTGGTTGAAAATTCACTATAATAATATAATAATATAATTTCAATATAATTCATGTAATTTAAATATAATTTTATAAAAAAAAAAAATTTTATTGAAAATAAATTTTTCAAGCTGAAAAATGAACTGTTTCATGTTTAAGTTGTAAATTTTCCCGTTTTAGGTGAAAATTCAATCATTTTTTTTTTTGAATTTATTTTTTGATTGTCGAAAAACTTAATCATTTTGTATGAAAATTCATTTCTTTCGTTGAAAATTTATCGGTTTGGTTAAAAAATCATTTTTTTGGTTGAAGATTTATCATTTTACTTGAAAATGTATGTTCCTAACTGAAAATTGAAATTCTGTTTTGGTTTCTTTGTTTTGTTTTTAAGAAAAAATTCCTTAATTTTATTGAACATTTGTTTTTTTTTCTATTAAAAATTAATCTTTTAAACTGAAAATTCAACTGTTTGGTTAAAAATTGACATTTTTTTTTATTGAAGATTCATAATTTTAGTTGGAAATTTATTTATTAAACTGAAAATTTAATTATTTTATTTTTTGTGGAAAATTGATCTTTTTCATAGCAATTTGAATTTAGAAGAAGTTTAGTTAAAAATCGAACAATTTAGTTAAAAATAATTTTTTTGGTTAAATTATGCACATTTTTTTTTAACTTTCATTAATACTGAATTTAATTTCTTGAATTTTTAATATAAAACATTGCATGTATTCAAAATTATTCCATTTTAAATTCCGAAAAAAATAAAAATTAAAAACAAAATTCAAACGAAGTGTTATACATCTCGATTGTTATAAAAATATGCTGCATGCAAGTTTTATTTACAGAAGAGTTAACCAAATTTAACGGTTAATTTTTTTTTAAATTCAAATCAATATGTAATTTTCCTGAAATCTTCAGAAAATTCCAAATTTTTTTGAAGCTTGCAGATATTTCAAAAAAGTATATTTTTTTTATTTTTCAGGATTTTTAAAAATTTTAGGAGAAATTCGAGTCAGTCTGAAAGACATTTAATTTTGAAAAATCTTTCAAAATTTAAAAATTGTTCATAAATCTTCCAGATATTTTCGGAATTTGTAGAAATATTTTGAAATATTTTCAAAATTTCTGAAATCTTCTTTAAAAATTACATTTTCAAAATAAAAAGTAATTAAAAGTTTTCGCATGAATCTCAAGAAATTTTTTATTTTTTTGAACCCTTTCAAACTTCTTGAAAAGGTTCAAAATTTTTTTCCAAATCGATTCGTACTTTTAATTTCTTGAATTTAAAATATTAGACATTGCATGTACTCAAAATTATTTCATTTTGAATAAATTGTTTTAAAAATTTGTTAAATTCAAACAAAATGTTATCTTCATTGTTATAAAAAAATGCAGCATGAAATTTTTATTTACAGAATAGTTAACTAAATTTAACAGTCAGGGTATTACGGAGAATTAATTCGTGACACACTTTATAAAACAAATTTAAAAGTGTGTGATCAGTTTTTTTGCAAGTAATTCATGTATGCATAAGATAAATGGTTACCACACAAAATTATCTTAAATTTCAATCTTTGCTCACTTACGAGAAAATGAAAAACAGATTTTCAGCAAATAATTACAAAAATAAAGACATATTTTTCTCTATTAAGCGATTAAAAATAATTTTTTTCACTGAAAATTAATTTTTTAAACTTAAAATTTAAATAAACTTGCTGTGAACAAATATTTTGTAGACGTTTTCTATTTGGTGGAAAATGAGTTTGTTTATTTGGAAATGTAATTATTTCATTAAAAATTAATTTTATTTGCTTAAAAACTTATTTCTCTAAAAGGAAATTAAATTATTTTTTTATTTATCATTATTTTTGGTAGAGAATTAATCATTTTGGTTGAGAATTCACTTCCTCCCTTGAAAATTAGTAGTTTTCTTTTCAATTGAAAATTAATGTTTTTAATTAAAAATTTAAATTTCTTTCTTTTTGAAATTTTTTGTTTGTAAACCTTTTTGGTGAGTAAATAATTTAAAATACAATAGAAAATCTCAAACAAACATTCTTTTTTAATTTATTCGTTTATTTGATTTGAAAATAAATATTTAATTTTTCTTTGATTCGAAAAAGCATAACTTTTTATTTTTCAGGATTTTGAAAAATTTTATGAAAAATTCGATTCAGTGTGAAAGATATTTAAGAATTTTAGAACTTTTAAAGATGTACATCTCTTAAAGTGAATCGAAAATATTCTTAAAATTTTGTAAAATCTTTCAAAATTAAAAAAATTGTTATTAAATCTTCCAGATATTTTCGAAATTTGTAAAAATATTTTGAAATTTCAATCATATTTTTTTAAGCATTTTGAAACTTTTTGAAATCTTTTTCGAAAATTAATTTTTCGGAATAAAAAATAATAAAAATTTTTTCTAGAAATCTCATGTATTTTTTGTAATTTCTTGAAACCTCTTAAACTCCTTAAAAAGCTTTGACATTTTTTTCGAAAATTTCAAAAATTCATATCATTAAAATTTTTAGAAATCTTTTAAACTTAAAATCATTTAAACTTTCTAAATATTTTCGACAATTTTGGATATCTTACAAGATGTTAAATTTTTAAAAAATATTCACTTGAAATGAGAAATTAATCAGTTTAAATTATCCCATGATTTATGAGAAATATTTTTTTTTTATTGACAAAAAACCTTTTACAATGTTCTTCTTTTCAAATTTTGTGTGAAGCTTCGCAATCTTGCTAATGGAAAGATTTCGCTTGAAAATCTTTCCCATTCTTTTTCGAAATTTTAGGAAGTAATTTAAAATCTTTTGAAATATTTTTCAATTGTCTCTTGAAATTTATTTTCAAAATAAAAAATCAGCTTAAATTTTTCCAGGAATTTTTAAACAGTTTTTTATTTCCTTGAAGCCTTTTAAACTTTTTAGAAAGCTTCGACATTTTTTTCAAAAACTTAAAAATGTACATTTTGTTTTTAATTTTTTAAATATTTGCAAATTTCAAATTATTTTTTTAACTAATTCCAAAACTTTTAAACCTTCTGAATCTCTTATAGAATGATTCAAATTTTTCCAAACATTTTCTGAAACTTCTGAAAAATTGTAAAAATTGCTTTAAAATCTTCCAGAATCTGTTATGGCGATTTTGAAAATCTTTTGTAATCTTTTGAAATGTTCTCAAATGTTCTCTTAAAAGTAATTTTTCAAAATAAAACATCAGTTTAAATTTTCCCATGAATTTTGAGAAATCTTTTTAAACTTGAAATAATTTTTTAACCACTTTCGAACATTTCAAACCTTCGAAAAATCTCTTTTAAAATTCTTCGAATTTTTGCAAAAATTTTCTTGAAATTCTGAAAAAATAAAAAGCTTCCTTTCAAATCTTCCAGATTCTGTTTTGACAATAAATTTGGGAAATCTTTAAAAATGTTTTAAATTCTTTCTAAATATTCGCTTAAAATTAATTTTTTTGAATAAAAAATCAGTTTGAATTATCCCATGAATTTTAAGAAATATTTTTTATTATTGTGAAATCTTTCAAAATTTTCTTGTTTCAAATTTTTCATAAAACTTTGTAATCTTGCTAACTGAACATTGTTATTTCAAAATTGCCCACATTCTTTTTCGAAATTTTAGGAAATAAATAAAAATGTTTAAAAATATTCGCCAATTTCTCCTTGAAATGAATTTTTCGAAATAAAAAAATCAGTCTAAATATTAATTTTTCAAAATAAAAATTAATAAAAAATTTTCCTAGGAATCTCAAGAAAGTTTTTCTATTTTCTAGAAGCCTTTCAAATTTCTTACAATAATCTGAAGTTTTTTTCGAAATCTTCCAAAATTAAATTTTATTTGAAATTTTGGGAAAACCTTCCAAACTTGGAATCATTTCTTAGCCATTTTCAAAACTTTCAAATCTTCGAAAAATCTCTGAAAATCCTTAGATTTTTTCCAAAATTTGTCTTGAAATTCTGAAAAATGAAGAAACTTGCTTTGAAATCTTCCAGTTTCTGTTTTGACAATAAATATTGGAAGTCTTTTGGAATGTTTTAAGTTTTTTTCTAAATATTCTCAAAAAATTAATTTTTTAAAATGAAAAATCAGTTAGAATTAGCCCATGAATTTTGAGAAATATTTTTTATTATCGTGAAACCTTTCAACATTTTTTGTTTCAAATTGTTTATGATTTTTTGTGATCTTGCTGGTAGAACATTTTTTCTTCAAAATCGTTCACGTTCTTTTTCGAAATTGTAGGAAATGAATAAGAATTTTTTTCAAATAGTCGTCAATTTTCCCTTAAAACTAATTTAAAAAAAAATCAGTTTAAATTTTGCCAAGAATTTTAAGACATTTTTTCATTATGTAAGACCTTTCAAAATCTCTAAGAAGTTTTTAAAAACTTTTTTGAAACATTTTCAAGTTTTGAATTAATTTTGAATATTTTAAAAACTTTTGAATATCTTTTAAACTTGATCAAATTAAACAAAAAACGTTGTAATCTTCCTATTCGAACATTTTTGCCTTAAAATCGACCACATTCTTTCTTGAAATTTTAGGAAATAAATCAAAATGATCAAAAATATTCGTCAATTTTCCCTTAAAATTAATCTATGAATTTTAAGAACTATTTTTTGTTATCGTCAAACCTTCCAAAATTTTTTCTTTTTTATTTCTTCCAAAACTTTGTTTTCCTGCTAATTGCAAATTTTTTCTTTAAAATCGTCCATATTCTTTTTGGAAATTTTAAATAAAATAAATAAAAATGTTTTCAAATATTCGACAATTGTCTCTTAAAATTGATTTTTCAAAATAAAAAATCAGTGTACATTTTTCCATCAATTTTAAGACATTTTTTACAATTGTAAAACCTTTCAAAATTTTTAAGAAGCTTCAACATTTTTATTTCCAAATATTCAAATATGTACGTTTTTTTAAAACTTACATTTTCGAAATATTTTCAATTTTTAAATTTATTTTGGATATTCTTAAAACTTGCTAATTAAAAGATTGTGTTTGAAATTTTTTCCCATTCTTATTCGAAATTTTAGAAAATAATTTAAAATCTTTCGTGAATCTTTTGAAATTTCATATAATTTTTCAATAATTTCTAAAACATTTAAACGGTCTAAATATCTTTGAAAATTATTAGAATTTTTCCAAACATTTTCTTAAAATTCTGAAAAGTAGAAAAAAATGCTTTCAAGTCTTCCAGACTGTTTTGACAATTTTTGAAATCTTTTGAAATAATTTAAAGTCTTCTTGAATATATCCTAAGAATTAATTCATCAGAATAAAAGAATAAGTTGAAATCATCCCGTAAATTTTCAAAAATATTTTTTATTATCGTGACTCTTTTTAAAACTTTTAAATGTCTTTTAAACTTGATCAAATCCTTCTATAAAACTTTGTAATCTTGCTAATTGAAAAAAGGCTTTAAGATCGTTCATATTCTTTTTTGAAGTTTTTCGAAAATAATTTAAAATGTTGTGAAATCGATATCTAATATTTTTGAAATTTGTAGACATATTTTGGAAATTCTAATAATATTTTGAAATATTTTGAAACTCCTTCAAATTTTCATTAAAAAATAATTTTTTTAAATAAAAAGTAATTAAAAATTTTCTCAAGAATCTCAAGATTTTTTTTTATTTTCTTGAAACCTCTCAAATTTTTTAAAAAGCTTCGACATTTTTTTCAAAATCTTCAAAAATTTACATTTTGTTTAAAATTTTTGGAAATATTTTCAAACCTGGAATCATTTTTTTAAATTTTAAAAACTTTTAAATCTTCCAAATATCTTTTGAAATTCTTCGAATTCTTCCAAAATTATTCTTGAACTTTTGAAAAATTAAAAAACTTGCCTTTAAATATTCTAGATAGAATCTGGAAGTTGTGAAAGTAAGTTCTTTAATTCCTCGGAATCTTCTGTTTTGACAATTTTGGAAATCTTTTGAGATGTTAAGTTTTTAAAAATATTATCTGAAATTAATTTTCCAAAATTAAAAATCTGTTTAAATTATCTCATGAATTATGAGAAATATTTTTTATTATCGAGAAACCTTTTGAAATTTTTTATAAAATTTTGCAATCTTTCTAATGGAAAGATTTTACCTAAAAATCTTTCCCACTTTTGGAAATTTGCGAAAATAATTCAAAACCTTTTGAAATCTTTGTCGATCTTCTATTAAAATTTATGTTCAAAATGAATCAATCAGTTTCAGTTTTCCCAGGAATTTTAATAAAGTTTTTTCATTTTCTCGAAGCCTTTCAAGCTTTTTAAAAGCTTTGACATTTTTTCGAAATCTTCAAAAATTTACATTTGATTTTAAATTTTCTGAAATATTTCCAAATTATTT
>CAKNXH010050309.1:0-21445 GCA_932178445.1 Andricus quercusramuli
TTGGAAATAATTTTTTGTTGAAAATTCATAATTTCTTGTTCAAAATTCAACTCTTTTGTAGAAAATTAATCTTTTTGTGTAGAAATTCCAACAGGGTGGCAGGAAATGAAACTATTTGGTTGAAAATTCAACTTCTTGGTCAAAAGTAACCTTTTTTCAATATTCAGATTCAATATTCAGTTAAAAATTCAACCTTATTTGTTGAAAATTCGTGTTTTTGCTTGAAAAGTCAACTATTTGGTTAAAAATTTATCTTTCTCGGTAACTTTTTTTCTTGTAGAAAATTCATCTTTGCTTAAAAGTCAAATATTTTCCTAAAACTTCGGCTTTCAAGCTTGAAAAGTCGCCTATTGTTGAAAACTCATCTTTTTGGGTTCAACATTATCCCTTTTAGTAAAAAATTCATCTTTTTTGGTTGAAAATTACACTATTTTCTTGAAAATGCAATATATTTCAACTTGCAATCGTAGGAATATGATTCTTACAATACTTTTATTTAACAGAATTTATTTCCCTTTTTTCGGAAAAAATAACCCTATTTCCTTTTTTTTTCGATCATTTCGAGCTGTGAAATCTGTAATTGATTGTTGACCGTAATTTGCAGAGTGAAAACGAAATCTCTGAAAGATAAATCAACAGTCCGTCTACTCGAGTACTACGAGTCAAAGAATCATCAAAAGAAAGTCTTGCAAACTGGCGGATTTCAGGAATGAAGGAGAGATCTGCAGGCGGTTATCGGGACCAGGACGAATATAAATATCGCGCAAGTTGCTACAGAGGAGCAAATTGGCCTTTCAAAGAAGTGGCCTTTTTTCGCAACCTTCGGATTTGCCAGGGAATGGGACACAAATTCTGGACATTTTATTGAAGTAACTCATAGATGAGCACGTTGATTATGCCCTCGAATTAGGCTTTCAAACTTTTCCTATTCTTGAAAGTCGAACGCAACCGGAACTTCATTTTCTTAATATTGTCCGAAGATGCAGTGCCATTATTCGACCCCTGGAGGAACAGTTCTGCGATAGTTTAGTGCCACTTGTGTAAGTTGTCAAATTAAAGGTAGCAAATATTCCGGGTGTCTAGGCAATTTCTAGGCTAAATCAGACATTTTGAAATTCCCGGGTTTTCCCGACACATTTTTTCCCCTCGACTAATGCAAAGATGTCTCTTTGTAATTTGTCGCAAATTAACGTATAAGAAATGGGAATATTAACAATATACGTACATATTTCAAACTAAAAGGTAATAAATCCAAAAAATGAATAAATAAACCAATAATGAAATAAAATTTGAGGAAATTAAAAGGAATATCAGAGAAATAAGAAGAATTCGATGAAATTAATAAAAATTGAAGGTACATTTTGAAACAATGCAAGTGAATTGGAAAAAAATACATATATATAAATCCAAAATATTCCATTGATTTCAGTAAAATTTGAGTGAATGTGGAAGAATTTAAGTGAATTCAAACAAATTTGGAAAAGTGCATAAGAATTTAAGGCGAGTTTCGAAGACGTCAGGGTGACTTAAAAAAACACATTTTTTCAATTAATTCAATTGAGTAGATTCGCGTCATTTTTGAAGAATACAAAACAATTAAAAATAATTCAGGATAAGTCAATAAGAATTCAGGGTGAATTCCAAATCAATTTTTAAATTGAAAATTAACTTCTGAGCAAAAAATGCATATTATCGAATGGAAAAATTAATGGTTTTCGAGAAAAGTCGTTATGATCAAGCTTTACTTGATGATGTATAACGAAGTAGGAGAGGGATGGCATAGTATTCCAAATAACGAGCCATAGTTTTAGAACAACCCCCTTTTCACGCTTCCCTTTCAAAACTTTATTTTTTTTACAGGAAATTGTGAACTCCACGTTCAAGAAACCTCAACGTAGAAAACTAACAGCCCCAAGAAACCTTTCGAAGCTGCCACAGTTTCCGTAAGCTATGGAAAGAGTGTATTCGCTGGGAAAATACAAGAGTGATTCTGAGCGACTCTTGGGAGCGATCAAGAATTCATCGAAGCGGATTGGAAATGCACAATGACCCACGGAGAGTATTGAGAGTACTCGTAGCGCTTCAAATTATGATGTCCGGTTGGGAACCGTACTTAAGTTACGTAACAGCTGAGGAGGAAGGGAGGGGTCGAGTGATTTTGTCACATTAGGGTGTAATTCATGCGAGTACGTAATTTTGGGAAATTTCTAAATGAAACAAGTAACTCGCAGTAATAGTATAAAAACTTAATATGAATTTAACTTTACGCTCCAAAGAAACCTGATGAGTGGAAAAAGTTAGCCAACAGCAATTTAGAAAAAAGGCAGGGAAGTTTATTCGTCAAGGAAAAGTCAGCGATTTAGAAAAAAAAATCTTACGAAAGTCAGAGAATTTCCATAACTTTAAACGACTTTCAAACAGAATAAATTTGAAATTTGTCCATTTTAATTGGAAATTGTTCTATTCCGTTTATAAAAGATAGTAGGTTAAAATTTGTTACTAGTTTCAGATTCTGCTTTTTACTTATTAGTAGTCAGGGCAAACGGAAAATTGATCAGGGAAAAATTAGGGAATTTTTTTAATGAAGTTTTGCGGTGACGCTGTTATACTATTCTTCTTAGTAATTTATTTGCCTTGAATTTATATTTGTATTTCTTTTTTTGAGTTGCTTCCTCCTGATCATTATCTTTTTAGTTATAAATTTAACTGTTTTAGTTGTTGGAAGTTTGTCTTCTCAATTTGAAAATTAATCTTTTTTTTTTAAGTAAAACTCGCATCTTTCTTGGTTGAGACTACAACTGTTTAATTGAAAATTCAACAATTTTATTTAAAGTGCTCCTTTTTGGTCGAAAATTCAACTGTTTTTTTAAAAATGTAACTAATTTAGAAAAAAAAAATTTACTTGTTTAAAGTTCATATTTTGGTGTTGATGTTGAATGAAAATTCAATTATTTTTTTCAAAATTTGTCTTTGATTTCTAAAGTAATATATTTTACTAGAGATTGCATCTTTCTTGAAACAGAATGTAATTATTTGGTTAAAAATTGAACAAATTTGTTAGTAATCCTTTTTGGTTGAAAATTGTACTGTGTTGAAAATGCGTATTTTTGGTTTGAAACTTCAAGTATCTTCGTAAAAAAATTATTTCTCGTTTAAAATTCATATTTTGGCGTTGCAAAGTCTACTGAAACCCTATTTGAATGCAATTACAATATTTGTTTTGGAAATTTGTCTTGTTGATTTAAAAATTCATGTGCGTTAGTACAAATTTCATCTGAGTTAGTACAAATTTCGTCTTTCTTAGATAAAAGTGCAACTGTTTGGTTCAAAATTACTCTTATTTGCTTGACAGTTTGACTATTTTGATGGAAAAATTTTTTTGAACGACTTTGTTAAGGAATCGTTTTTGTTGAAGATATATTTTGGTTAAGAGTTTGACTATTTTCTTGAAAAATGATTTTTTTTCAGTGGTAAATTCAACTGCGCGGGTATAATTATTTTGTAGCTAAAAATTCATATTTTCTGGTTGGAAATTCAACTTTTATACAGAAAATTCGTCTTTTGGCTTGACGGTTCAACAATGTAGGTGAAATTTCTCTTCTTTCTTTACTAAAAGCTCTTTATTTATTGAAAATTCGTCTTTTTGGTTTTAAAATTCTTTTTTAAAAATGAAATCTCATATTTTTTGGTTGAAATATGAACTATTACCCTTTCACATGTAGACTTAACTTTTTTAACTTGAAAGTTTCATTCTTTTGTTGAAAACTCAAGTATTTTGTTCAAATGTCATGTTTTATAGTAGAAAAGTAATTTTTTGATTTAAAATAAGTGAATGTGAAAGTTTTAAATTTTTATTTGAATTATTGTCTTCTTCCATTTATAGAAGGTCCTATGTTAAAAATATTACAAGATCAAAATGCTGGTGTTTGAATATTAATGGTCAGGGAAAATAAAAAAATTAGCGAAGGAAAAATCATAGAATTTTGTTTATAAAGTGTTCGCTCTGCAAAGCGTGCATTGTTTCAAATACAAATTTTTTTATTAGTTTCAAGTTCCATATCTTATTATTTCTGGAAACCCTAAATTACGTACAGTAATGGTGAGGGGAGGGTGTACAAATCTTTTGTTGCAACGTTAAAGGGAGAATAAGGGACTTTGAAGGGGGCACATCATCCGTTACGTATTTTAAGTACGGTCCCCAGGAAACAAAAATCCATTTACTTACTTTGAATGGGTTTGGAAGCCGTCGAAAATCGTATCTGTCACTGGAATTCCAGATTGCCACCGATTGGTTTCTAACATAATTTTACTCATTATTTTTTGTCAGACTTATAAGCCAAAAACGCCTTTACATCTTCTAGAACTAAAATAGCGAAAGGAATCTAGTAGCCTTTCATATGATTTGTCTTAATCTCTCGATAATTTATAAAATTTAAAAATCATGTGATGTATGGCAGCCAAACCTGAGAAAAGTCGGTCTCATTCAAAAAGAGGTAAACCGATCCAATATGACACTGCTTACAATGGACATTGTACTACATTGCACATAAGAAACTACTCGGCCAACTGACCGTTTCATATGGTCGCAAACCAATTCAGTTTTAAAAATGTGAATCTGCAAATGACAGGTACTCAATTTTAACGGGTTCTTCTTTCCTGGGTCGCTTACAGTATACTCAGTATATTTTGTTAAAAAATTAAGAATTTTGTTACAAAATCATCATTTTTGGTTGAAAATCCGACTGTTTGTTCAAACTTGCTCAGTGCGGGTTTTTTTTGTTATCTCACGCTTCGCTCTCGATTTTGTCGAAAATGCTAATTTTACATTATGTGCAACTCTATTATATCAAATATATATTATATTTATTTCTGTACCTCAGTCTGTGGCTGCTTATTCCGAAACTGCAAAATAAAGTACAAACTTTATCTTTGCTGATTACTTTACTATTTGTACTTTATTTCGTATTCATTTTTATTCTTAGCTACTGTAAAAAGTGTATGTATCAACATGTCGTCGCCTCAAAGTTATAGTAATATAGTTATAGTGGAAAATTTGTTTTGCACGTGGCGTAATATAAGACTCAAAAAATTCATTCTTTCTCAGAATTATTGTACGCCATGTCCACGAAGTGTTTATAAATGGACGTTTTATAATGAAATTCTTAAGTACTAGCATGATAGTATACGACTTACGTTATTCTGTTGTATTACACACCTGTAATTAAATAAGTTATTCGAAAATTATTTAGTTTTGAGTAATATTCCAATGGTTACTTTTAAGGTTAAATATATATTTTCGAAAATTGTTATTTCTCAAATTGAACTTAGGTTATCCATATGAAATATGCAACACGAATTTGGCATTTTGTCACTTATAACAACGCTAAAAAGGACATGACGTGATATAACCCTAAGTTTTAATGAACGTCACTATTTTTATCAGTAATTGTAACAGCTGAGGAAATAAAGAATAGTGCACATCTTATCGAAAAAAAGACAATTTTGTTAGTAAGCATTTTATTGCCTCTTGCTGTGTCGTGTTTCCTAGCATAAAATGGTTTCAAAAACATGTGTACATATAATGTTGGCAAACATTTTGCTGAATAAACTTTTCTTAAATAAACTTTTCTTTATTAATTTCTCTTCGACCCTTGTGTCGTCCTTCCAAAAATGTAATTTGTTTTTATTTTTCATGTTATTTCTTACGATTGAAACAAAAACTTCACCCTAGAAAAAAATAATTCATAACTAATTTGTAGCTCTTTTTAGGCTTAACAAATTTTGTTTTACATTTTTTTTGTAGCTTGTGCCGTTCTTCGAATAATTCAAATTTTTATTTTTATCTTTTACAATTGAAACAGAAACTACACATCCTATAAAAAAAATGATTTTTACAAAACTTATACATCTTTTTTTGTTGGAAAACTTGTTTCCATTCTTCTGGATCTTCTGTCGTTTTTCCGAAAATTCAAGTTTCTTATTTTTTACGATTAAAACGAAAACTACACATATCAAAGAATCGATAATAACAAATTTATAGATTTTTTTTCCTTAACAATTTTTGTTAATTTTTTATTATTTTTTTTTGTGGTTAAAACCAGAACCATTGGTCAGAAAATTGGAATTTTCGATTTTTCAAAAAAATTCAAACAGTTCCTATAATAATCTTCTAGGGCTTCCAAAAAGGTCAAAAAGCTTCTCTTGACTTTTTTATATCGTACGTTGTTTGGCTTTTATTATCTCGTATGTTACCGCAGTCGATAAAGTTTCATGCTGTCAAATGTAAAAAATTAAAATTCAATAACTGCGACGAAATTTTTACAATCTACCTGTTAAATTCAAACATCGCCATCTTGTTTTACATTAATTTAATTATTGACTATATTTATTTACATCTATTTGACACATTTGCATTTTCCAATTCTTAATTCCATTTTTGAACTTCGCGCGTAAAATGCTATTAGCGATGTACTTGAAGCCGCCTTTTGCTGACGTCACTGACAGCAATTTTATTTTTTTATTTTTTAACGCTGAAAAATAAACTTGTTGCAATTACGACATGTCCATTTAACGTAGAATTTAACGTATTATCATAATTGCAAAAGTTTACATATTTATTTTGTTTCTTTTATTAGTTATAATGCCATGTTACTTTAGCATTACTTTACCATCACTCTACCGTTACGCTGCAGCGTAACATTTGCGTTCGGCCGGTCCGCCAGGGGTTATTTATTGAAAAAGGTATCCGAGGTGGGGTTTCCCAATACTCAAATAGATATGCAAAGGCAAATAATAGATTCATGGGATTAAATTTCAATCCAAATGAACCAGGGTCTTACATAATGTACTTTGATATTAATAACCAATATGGATGGGGGGAAAAAAACAGAAGGGGTTAAAAAGTCAACTTTAAGAACAATAACATTCGATGATTATAAGCAGACTCTAATTTCTTGCCAAAATCTGGTTCGGACTCAACATTTAATCCGAAGTCGAAAGCATGAGATACACTCGATTAAACAAGATAAGATTGCTCTCAGCTGGCATGATGATAAGCGAGTGCTGATTCCTGGTTCGACAGA
Organism: Andricus quercusramuli; assembly: GCA_932178445.1. Taxonomy (NCBI): domain Eukaryota; kingdom Metazoa; phylum Arthropoda; class Insecta; order Hymenoptera; family Cynipidae; genus Andricus; species Andricus quercusramuli. Next base: position 7,083 of record CAKNXH010050309.1, read on the forward strand.
TACTCTCCCATGGGGGTATAAACATAGAGTTCCTGAGCTCATGGATGTCGACAATGATGATAATAATGTACTGCTATTTTAAAATAGAGTTTTTATGCAAATGAATGAATGAATGCAGTTTGTAAACTTGAGTGAATAAATGAAAAGTTAAATATATTTATTGTTTTATTTAATAACCTAAAAACATCGAGATATAGAAAATCATGAGTTATAAATAAAAACACAGCTTTTTATATTCAAATGTATGTAATTTTATTTATTTATGAAAAAAATAAATTTTTTAAACTTACATACTAACTTAAAATTAAAAAAGTTGAAAAACACTCATTTCTTATATCTGATTCTTAATTATCTCGAGATAACCAATTTTTCAATAAAGTAACATTTTGAAGTGCACAGTAAAATTTTGTTGTGCTTGAATGACGTGAGCATACATTAGTAGATGACTCATCGCATAATATTTTCAATGAGGGACATTCCATATCATGCATATCAATAATTTGCGTTGATTTCTGAGTAACAAACTTTTTAAACAAATTTTTCTTTTCCAAGCCTTTCACATAAATTTTACTAGCATCTTTAAAAATAGTTTCCAAGATTTCTTTCACAAACGTATAAAGTACATCACCAGTATTCCACGGTAGGCCATAAAAATTATATTCCAACCATTGATTCATACATCTATACTTTGATGGGATGCAGCTCCATTCGCAAGGAGATTGAAACAAAACAGAAAAAGGTACCGCATCATCATTGATTGAAACTATAGCTAATTCTTTTCATATAAATTCATTAACTGGACACCTGAAGCCCTGCACATCCACCATGTATTCCATTTCGTAAGCAACTAAACTGATTCAATCTTCTTGCAATAGTTTTATATCAACTTTTTCACCCCACCACTTATTGGTTTATATTCAATTACACGAGCATGTCAGATGAGGCAATATGCTGATGTTTTGAGCGGGAAAATTTTCACTACTTTTAAATTCCAAACAAACGTCAACAGGTCCGTATTTCAATGATTCATTTTGTTTCGAACAATCAATAACAACTAGAGGCGCATACTCTATAAATTCTCCTTTCGATAACAATGGTTGTGGTTCTTTACCATAGTAATTAGCTTGAAAGTTTGTATACATTTAATAAAGTAGAGCATACTGATTTTTGCTAATATTGAGATTTGAATTACCATAAGGATAACTCTGATTATTCAGAAATAGTTTCACATTAGTTAGGTTGCAATTATCAAACTGGCTAGAGTTTTTATTAGTATTGTTTTTTCTGGTTGTTTGAAAACCTAATACAACAAATCTCGGTTTCTCCAATTGCGTTGATGTTTTTACAGTCCAAACATGATTTGAAGTCGTTGGAAGTAGAGGATATTCATACAATTCCCAAGTACGAAAACTTATTGGAATAGATGGATCATTCTCAATATATTTTAGCAGCTGAAATTTTCGCGAATCTGACAATCTAACGCTTGGTAAAAACCATTCTATCTTATTAATTTCAATTTTATACAGCTCATTGGGAGCTGTTTGCAAGATGGAATTTGCATAACTTTTTGATCTTGTCAAAATAAGTTCATGTTTAGCATTAACAATGATTTTGTGATAATCTTCAGCAAAACCAAATATCATGCTAAGGGGTATGGATATATCAAAATAACCAATAGCATTAGTTAATGATTTTGCATCATTATTTATTTCAAGCCAACCAGTATTCTCTGCGTAATGTGATTGTCCAGGATTTGAAGATATATAATTTTTCATAAGGCTAGTGAGACCAACATTTTTATTCCTATCAATTTCAATAGCATTGATTTCATATCTTGCTTCTTCAAACAAATGACAGATGGCGTTACAAACTAAAACTGTATTTTCCACTGGAATTCCATCAGTCTTCACCAATCTTCCCTGCACGTGAAGTGAGCTCTTGCTAGGTAGAAGACAATGATCTTGATTTTGCACAGAAATTCGAATTTCATCACTATTATTGAATGTTGATGAGGCATATGGCTGATGTGCATGTACTTCACAATGAGCGATAGATTCATCAAAAAATATAGGAGTTTCAATGTTTAAAATTTCCTCTTCCATGACAAACAATTAAACGTCGATACACAAAAATACAGAGGCAGGCACAAAAAATCTTGAATCTTTTTATTCTCTTATTTTTGCGAGTGGTGTAACCCTGAGACCCGCTCTTGTCAGCAGCAGCACGTTTTGAGGTGTTAACCCTTTGACAGCTCGTTGTCGACTGATGCGCTTGCGGCATGGTAATAAAGTATTATAGCTGAAGCCAACCTTTTTATTGAAAACAATACTCATTATCTTAAAGACTTGATGTGTAGTCTGATTGTTATAATTTCTCCACGAAAATTAACCAAATGTCCGTCTTGATCAACTATACGGAGCGTTATATGATCTATTGTCTGCACGGCGACTGGTAAGTAAATGACATGAGATGGTACTTCCACTATCTTATATCCAGGTGGCACCACAGGAAAAAATTCATGAATAGTATGTACTTTCTGACCATTAATGTATGCACCTGTCGTTATGCTACACTCAATTCTCAAAGAATTCACTTTTATGATTGATACTGGTTGATCAGATTCATAAACCTGTTTAGCTTCTAGTCTGCGTGGAGAAAAACGCAGCAAATGACCGATGGAATCTTTAGGTTCGAAATTTATATCGTGACTGCAATAAATTTCACTTTTTAACGTATTATTGTTTGGTTTAATATGAATTTCAATACCCTTTTGTACTAAAACATTCTATAGATAGCGCTTTATGTCACTTATTTCATAACTTCCTGTAGGTATTTCAATTATTTCATCATCCACATAAAATTTATTTTCACCAATGTCTACATTAGGTATCGAATTGAAGGTTTGAAATTCAACAAGACCAAGAGCGTAATTTTTATATGGAGATAATTCAATTGGAGGAAAATACTGACTTTCTAGGATGGAAGTAGATCCCGATAATGTCAGTGTCAATGAATCATCCATGATGACGGCTAGCATTTGACTGACTTGGAATCATTAGTCTCTGCATTTATACAGATTATACATGCTCCACTATACATATACGTATTACCATCTCTGCTATTAAACTTCCTTTGATGTCCGCAATATTTTCAAATATGAATGCTATTTCATTGATCATACAATTTTCACTGAAAAGCCATTATCGAAAAAACCACTGTTCTTTTAATAAATACTTTAATTCAACTGTCTTTCAGTAGTGTCAATTGAGCAAGCTCTTCCAATAACCCTAATACACATTAAATAATTATGCATTATTATATATCCTCAGATTATTTATTATTTTTAAACTACATGTAGAATATTTTTGAAACTTTTTCTAGAAAAACTCTTAGACAAATCTGACACTTACAATTGCGCAATATTATTTGGTGCCCAGCTGTGGAATGGTCTTAATGTCGGTAAAGTAGAGATGCATCTTCCTCTTGGAAAAGTGACTCATTAACCCTCTTGTCAAAAATGGCTCAGTATCCCTTTTGTATTAGTGATTCAGTATCCCGTATCTAAATACATAAATTTGGCTCAATAGCCCTCTTGTAAAAATGGTTCAGTCCCTCTGGTCCAGTACATCTCGTGTATCAATGTTGGTAAGGTCGGAATGCATGATGACGTCACCAGGACCGCGAGAATGTTCTAGAAGCTAAAGTGTCTCAGTATCCCTCTTGTAAAAGTGACTGAAAAAGTGAGATCCAAAGTCCGTCTTATAATGAGTATCCAGACTCCATATTACTTTTTTGGTTCTGAACCTTAACTTTACTCATCTGCTAATACAGTAGCTTTAGTGGATGATTGAAAAATTTCTAAATATTCTATTATATTAATTTTGTATTTAGCTGATTTTTTATATTTATTTTAAATTTTCGATAGGTTGATGGACCTATCATATGGTAAAGGAATGATTATCAAACGTTGTGGGTTGATTAAGGAATCAAACTTTTATGATCAGTAAAAAGAAGTGATCTCTAGAGAACGAAAACAGAGATTAATGAAATGTATGCAGACGAAGACGGTCAGTGCATCAAATGTTTTCTAAAATCAAAACGTTTAAACACATCAAGAATATTCTAGAAGCTAAATAGCTCTTTTTATATACGCAACCTCCATCTACCAAATTTCAGAAGACTTTTGCGCAATGTTGCTAGATATTGCATCATATACGCTTACCCCCTCCATTAAATTTCTGGTGACTTTTCCACAATGTTGCCAGATATCGCATCATATGATGTAATGAGGCATTAGAATAACCTTGAACTTGTTCACGAAAAACTGTTGGCCTTTGAACTAAATTATTTAAACAGAAAGCAATCAAATCATCCTCGATTTCTATCAACTATATTATACAGTAGCTTTAGAGGATGATTGAAATTTTTAAAATATTTTTTGTATTTTAGCTTATTTTTTCATAAATTAAAATGTTCAACATGTAATAGGTAAAATTGCCCTTTCTAAATAAAAGATGAAAAAGATGCTGAAAAACGAGCATATATCTGTGAATAAAAAGGCATGTGACGTCATATCAAGTATTTGTTAAGAAGCGACAAGTGATGGCCAGTGCACTCTTAATATAAATAAGTTAAAGCACGTGTGAAAAAGCCTGGAATAAAATGCACGCTGTATTATCTCTCTCTCTCTCTCTCTTTCTCTCTCTTGAGCCTCGAAATTGAGAGGTTGACTGGACCTAGCATATGGCAAAAGAATGATATTCAAACTTTGCGGTTCGATTAAGAAAGCGAACTTTTGCAAGCTGTAAGAAAGAAGTGATCTCCTGAGAACGAAAGCAGAGTCTAATGAAATGCGTGCAGCTTCAGACTGTCGATGCATGAATGCTCCTTCTGAAATCAAAACGTCTTAAACAAGTCTGGACGTTATCTCTCTGGTCCTTGCCCGCTACTTGATGCCTGAATAAAGCGATAAGAATCCCTAAGTTATGACATACTCTAAGGAATGCTTTAGACATTTTCTTACCTATATTATTATTCAATTGGCTTGAAATATTTTTTAATTCTAATTTTTTGTATCTTCCTTTTTTTTATCCTTGAGTTCTAGAACGTTCTACATTATAAGAAGAGTTGGCCTCCTTTTATAGACGCTTACCCCCTCCACCAAATTTCTGGAGACTTGCGCAATGTTGCCAGATATTGCATCATATGATGCAAGAAAGTTCTGAAAGATTCTACATTATATTTAAGACACGTATGGGGATATAATTTTTGCAACGCAAAATGTAATGAGTCATTGAAATAACCTTGAACTTGTTTACTAAAATGCTATTTTTAAGAAATTACGCAGTATAATTTGAGATATAGAAGGTTCTAGACTGCCTAATAATGTTTCTTAGTATAATTTGAAGTATTGCATCATATAATGTAACATAGTTCTGGAAGATTCTACATTATATACGACACGTTTGGGATGTAATTCTTGCAACGCAAAATGTAATGAGTCATTGAAATAACCTTGAACTTGTTTACTAAAATGTTTTCTCAGAAATTACGCGGTATAGTTTGAGTTATAGAAGGTTCTAGACTGCCTAAGAATGCTTCTCACTGATTATTTGCTCGCTGAATAAAGACAGGAATTTTTAGTTTAATATGATATATGTAAGGAAGCAATAAATCAAATTGATAGACAAAACAGGATGCCATGCATAGCTCTACGTATCAAATTTCATCTGTTTACCGGAAGCGATGAATCATCCTTGCTTTTCTTGCAATAACTATATGGCGCAGCAGAAATTGCCAGGACAATGCAAAATATAACCTCGAAAGTATTTACGCGACGTTCTTCAGATAAAAAATAACCTTGAAGCTGTTTGTATAAATTTAGCTGGCACAATTGCGCAATATTACTGTGACGTCATCATCGCGGAATGTTCTAGAACGGTCTCAATGTCAAATAGCTGTTTTTTTATCATGAAATCAGTTGTAGAATGTTCTCGATGTAGATACAGCAGGTCCAGTACCCCTCTTGTATCAATGTAGATAAGGTAGGAATGCATGATGATGTCATCAGGACCCTCGAGAATGTTCTAGAAGCTGAAGTTGTTCAGTATCCCTCTTGTAAAAGTGGCTTAGAACCCGTCTTATAAAAGTAGCTCAGAAATGGTGGCTTAGAACCCGTCTTTAGCTGGCACAATTGCGCAATATTACTGTGACGTCATCATGAGCTCCGAGAATGCTCTAGAAGCTTCAGGATCCCTCTAGAATGTTCTACAAGCTGAGCAACACGGTCTACATGTCAGCCTCATACTGACACACGTACACAGGCCACCTCACACAGTGAAAGTATTTACGTGGCATGCCTTAGATAAGAAATAACCTTGAAGCTGTTTTATTAGTATTATTATCATTATTATTATGACGTCACCAGGACCTTCGAGAATGTTCCAGAACGGACTTAATGCCAACCTCACTTGGACACACGCACACAGGCCACCTCACACAGACACACTAATACTACCTCACACGGACACACGCACAGAGGCCACCTCACACAGACACGCACTAATACTAATTGGTCCAGAACGCAGCCTACTCATCTACTTAGGTCTTGATTTTATTCTAGATTTTATTCTGATTCTAGATTCGGATGAAACCCGTAATGCAGATCTAAGTAGAATGAACTCGCGTAACCCTCCACTTCGTGATTTTGTTGTCCATTGTCAATATGTGGAAGATCCATTTGATAATAGCCGTCTCACTCACAATAGCCATACCGAGATACCGTGAATTCTTATTGGAATATTGAAAATCGTTATGAAAACCATAATGTTGATTCTAGTGCACGAGTATGTTTCAGATGTCGATTATAGATTCCCTGGAGATCGACCACATAATACCCCATTTAGACCCCAAAAATCCGATCACGAACCTTATTTAGAAACTCCACGGCGAGGTGATAGTACCTATATGCGACCGAATCGACCCCATGTTACTTTTGAGCCATTTTCAGACCTCTTCCATGAAAATACCAGTCACCCAGATTATTATAATACTCAGTTCCGTTCCCGCCGCGGTCTATCTCTGCCTAGTCCCGCTTCTACGTATGATATAATACGTAAGTGGAATATCAAATGCTTGGGTACTCATGAAAAGGACGCAGATAACTATCTCAAGCGCCTGTTGGAAGGTCGGTCGATCGTTCCACTCAATGACGCAGTTCTGTTACGTGTACTAATATTTTTTGTCAGGTATTGCCTTAAATTGGTATCGGACTATGCAATCAACGTGGCATACCTTTGATCAATTAGCGTCTGCCTTCCGTTCTAGATTCAGAGACTGAGGCTTTTAATTGGAATTACGTCAAGAGACCCATAAAAGAACTCAGGGGGGACAAGAATCGGTAGCTGACTAGCCTACATGCCTAATATCTATGTTTGATCGCCTAGAAACCCTATTTACTGAGGCAGAAAAAATAAGTTAGGCCCATCGTAACTTATTGCCTTGAGATTAGTTAACTAGACAACGATGAATAGTACGTAACCTTTCACATCTAGAAGAGCAAGCTATTCCGGCTGAGAAATGTGTCAGGGCCTCTAGAGCTTACAAACCTCCCGCTTCACCTGAACGATCTTTATTACCCGATTTAGCATACCGTGAGAATAGAACAAGGCAACTAGATGAACCAGAAGAGAAAATCGCGTTGTTAGACGAACAAGACCAAGAGATAGATTGGACCGAAATAATAGATAGTTTCTTCCTAACCAAGTAGCCAAACACGGAAACGTCATCAAATGTACCTCCAAAACTTAAGAGTGGCCAAGTAAACCCTAATTTAAAACATCCTACCCCTAAGCCACCAAATGTACCGAATAAAAATCCTAACTCATCACTGAACCCTTTCCTAGCCCCTAATTCCCCAGGAAAGATTGAAGCAGATGAACCCCCACTGTTAAAGTGTTGGAATTGTAAAAAATAAGGTCACTATTTCTCGGAATGTAATGAACCAAAAATAATATTTGCTAGAGTTGTGGGAGGAAGGACGTTACCCGTCCTACTTGCCCTAATTGCTCGGAAAATGCGACGGGGAGGCGTTGAAGGGGCCCACAGCGTCTCCTATATTATCTTTCTGGCCCGAGAAACTATGAACTGACAAATTTTAATGAACTCTCCCTTTCGAAATTGACCAGGTGAGTAGTGGAGACGTTGAAGCTCAAGATTTTCCTTCAAGCTCGAAAAATGACGATTGCAACATAAGACAACTCCTGCCCCTTCATGATCCCATTCCTTGCTCTGACTAACACCCCTCGAATATTCCCGACTACCCTTATCCGTGTCCAAATCATCATGCTAACCCCGATGACCAAAATCCTCCCTTAGATTCGTCACCTATAGTGAATTTGGATCCAAAAGATGCACACCCCTATGACCAAGATCCTCCCTTAGATTCGTTCTCTATAGTGAATTTTGATTCGAAATATACTGACCCCTTCAAGATTGATATGAAGGTCTCCAACCCTTTTGATCGAAATTTTTCCACTCCATACATCATCCCAGAAAGCAAAGATTACCCTAAGAAGATCCTCACTATGTCTGTGTTCGATTTTTTTGAATTACCCTAATATCCAACCCCATTATCAAAACCAGAGATTTTGAGACCAGCTCGTATCTCATGAGTTATTTGCACCGATAGAATTAAAAAATAGAGATAGAAAAATGAAAGTGCGAGTTTCACTATCACTCCCGTTGGCTTTTGCTATCGGCCTAGACTTTCTCAAGATTTTGGCATTTTATTTTATTTTTTCTATTTTTTTTAATTGATTAAAATTTTTTGAATAATTTTTTGATTTCCTTAAAAATATTCTCTACTTATTTATGCATGCATGCCCTATTTGTACTTTTATTATAACTTTTTAAAAGTTCAATACATATAGTTTTTAAAGTGTCTATCCTTATTACATGAATTACCTTATTTATTTTCTTTCTCAAAGAATTTGAGAATTTTGCAATTCTGTTTTATTGTGAACCAAATGTCCATCTATCTCCTCGGAGTTACGATTAACGACTAACTCAATATTCGGAACGTATTATAATATTTGTAAATATTATCAACTTTTGTATTCCTTCCGTATATGAGTAATTTATCTTGGGGAATTATCTACTCTTTGCATTTGTCGCTTGTTTTCTTCATTTTTAACGGTTCCTTTCCGGGGTTAATATTCAATATTTTCTTTTCTCTCAACGTATCTTTTTAAATCTTGCGTGTGATACATGGCCTTTTCTTGTTTTTCCCTAAGATCCCATAAGATAAGTTTCCGGTTGTATTTGTTTCTGCAATTCATATGGTCCATAATAGATTTGTGAGAATTTTGCTAGAATTTTATTGCCTTTATCCAATTTGTTTAATAATTTAAGAGGAACCTTGTCGCCTTCTACAAATTTTAATAATTTCTGGGTTCTCTTCTAGGCTTTTTATTCGGATGGATTTCCAAAGGCGTGAATTCTGTTATATCATGGTGGATTTCATTCATGCAGGATTCTGTAGTGCGCACCCATTTCCACCACGAACCATGATTATTTTTAATTAGCATTCGAAAGAATCGTGAAAGCTCTCTGTGAATTCTTTCTACTATGTTCCTTTGGAGATGTCAAATTGAATAAAATACTGGTTGAATGCCTTCTTTCCTTAATTTATTTGTCCATATTTCTGACGTAAATTGCGTCCCATAATCGGTAACAATTTTATCAGGTTTTCCATATTTTTTAATGTGATCGTTAAAGATCTTGTTTATTGCTGCCTACCTTTTTATTCTTCTCAACGAATATAGACATGCAAATTTGCTAAATGCGTCTATCGTGGACAACATAAATTTGAATCCTCCTTTTGATGAGGGAAGCGGTCCATAAAAATCTATTCGAAGTATTTCTCCCGGTTTATTTGGAGTGTATTTCTTCATCTCAGCGTAGCTGGATGGTTTGTTATTCTATTTTTCTGTTATGATTCGCAGCTCGATGAACTCTGCCTAACTGCTTTCGAAAATCACGGGTAATAGAAATATTCATTCAGCATTCGGAATACCTTTTTTGCGCCAGTGTGACCATAGAGTTCATGACATTCGTCGATTGCAGTATGAGCAATACCTTTGGTAGAATATAGTTTTCTTTGACACCAGCATTTAAATAAATAAGTCCATTTTGCAGCCCGAATCTTTGTGCTTTTTCTTTTTTTATAGCTTTAGAGTATTGGTGCAAGATTGGGTCTTCTTTTTGCTCTTTTTCAAAATTTGGTAGTTTTTATGAAGATTTTTCTGCGTCAAACACTACTCGTATTCATTTCGGATCTTGATCAAATAATTTAATTTTCACGAATTTGTATTCATACGTGATTTCAATTGTGCTATCTTCAAGATTTATCTTGCTTTTAAGCCTTTTTAATATATCAACGCCAATTACACACTCCTTATTTAGCCTAGGCACAATAAAAAAAATGAGATCCCTCTCAGTCGCCCATTTTGAATTTCGCTTATATCTATTGATACAAGTTACTTCACTCCCAGAGTCGATCTAAGCTTTAGTTTCAAGGTTTTGCAAATTCAAAATCATTATAGGACATTCGTCTAACTTTTTATTGATAAGATTATCTTCGTTTTCTAGAAGATAACCTCTCATATCTAATAATAAAGGCATTTTTAAATCATTAGGCCCTGCTTTTTCCTCCATTATATTTATATTGGCTGCCAATCCGAGGCTTGGGCATTTCCCTTTTCAAAATAAGGTTCATCCCATTTATCGGAATTGTCATCTACTTCTATGTTTCGAGTCTGTCTCACATTATTATTTTGCGAAGGGCTAATTTGATTATTAGGGCCCCTTTTTTCATTTTGGAATTGTTCCCTTGACTCTCCGGGTGAATTTACATAATTTAAAAAGTTAGGGTTTCGTTTGAAAGTAATTTCTTCCACGCGTCCATTTGAATAACTTAGCTAGGGTTTTCCATTAATCACTCACAAACCCATGACTTGTTCTGTAACTAAATTATATGTATTTCGTGCTCAATAACTAATCATCATGACTTAGTGACTTTTTTACCAACAAACTTTAAATACTGCATGTGCATAGTTTTTCTTTAAGTGATTTTCTCATAAATCAGTATTTGCTCCTCCGGAGCTAGTGGCTACAACCGAAGCGCTTTATGTCAGCGATCGGCTTCTACCACTGGTGGACGTCGGGGTTACTGGTCAATTGTTTGTTGCCTCCATATATGCTGGAGCAAGTGACATTGGTCTTTCACTTGGACCATGCTCTGTGGGGTCTGGATTATTGGACGCCACCGAGTTTTGAGGGGGACACTCGGAAATCGGAATATTTCTCATAGAAATTGCCCTAATGGATGGTCAGCCAGGGGTACGACGAGGCGAAGTCGGCGAACGAGGCATGAGGAGGGCCGTGCTTGATCGCTTCCAACATCCGTTGGAATCACAGAAAATTATTCTTCAAGCCCCACGTTCGGGCCATGAAAATAATACAAGCCACAATGGGTGGGTTGTTGTTGTAAATTGTAGCCCAAAGAAAGGCAGGTTTTAGAATTCCTAGGGTGAGCCGAAAGATTCCATGGGGGCTAGACCTGATATGGGCTTCACTACCGTAGCGTACGTTTGGGGAAGGGGGTTGACTGAGTAACACCAGAGGCGTGCTGTACCCCGCCAGCTAGTGAGTTGAAGAGGCGATAGGTTCTTTGGTAGTTACGTCTTCTTCCCTTGACCGACCAACGGGGGCGGGATGAGGAAGGCCAGGATGGCCCGAAAGGCACGCAGGCGGCGGCGATAACGGGTGGCGAGGTTGGGGCGGGACCGGCGTTTCCGCTGTCCAGGCATGAGTGGTTATGCATAGGTTAAATCAAAGAAAAATTCCGAGTCGCAAAAAAAATTGGGGGGGGGGGGGCGCTATGAAAAGAAACCCGAGGTTTGATGCGGGACCAGCGGATTGTCGAACTCCAAGACCGAGGAAATAATTAAATAGATGCCCCCCCCCCCCAAAAAAAAGGAAGAACTGAATTTATCGCGGAAAAACTAAAAAAACGATCCTAACTCAGCGGATACCGGCGAAAGAAACTGGGTGCGGGCCAGAGAATTTTCCGTAATTCGAGACCCGAGGAAAGTTTGGTAGGCAAGGTGGAGATGCGCGGCACCATATTATTAGTAGAAAAAAAAACTCGTAAGGACATGACACTAAAAAAAACGTAAACACGAAGGGAGGCTAATGACACTGATTCCATAAGGAAAGGACGAACTACCAGAGAGGTTCTCTGCATTCAACCTCTCGAACTCGCTGGTCAGTCAGGATTAACTCCGTGAAACCCCGTTGCTTGTTGTCTTTCAGGCGTGACAGATGCACTCGATGAGGTGTCATTGTTAAATCTGACAGGAGAATGCTATGGTGGTGTTAATGGTCACAAAACGTATACACGAACCTTAACTTATTTACTAATGGTATCGATTTGGGTGGAAGTTTTAAAAACCATTGACATTGTAAACAAAATAATTCAGGCTCGATGGGCAATGCTTGATGTCACGCGTAAAAATTTAAAGAGCTTAATTTCAGAGCTGCAACCTCTGCGTAATAGAGGATTAAGGAAATTTACGAATGAAGCTGTCACTGTAGCTAGAAATATCAGATGGCCAGAATCTCTTCAAGAGGAAACCAAGAGAAGTCGCAAGCGCAAGAAAATGGCAGATGAGGTTCACGACGAAGAATCTGAAGATGAAAATGTAATATCTGGTATGAAATTTGAACAATGCACGAACTTTGTAAAAGTTTCTCAGTTCTTTGGGAATCACGCATTTTATAGAAAGATGAAATTGGAAAACGAGGATCTGATCTGGTAAGAGGATACCCCACGGACCTGCAACATGAGCTGGTGGATGAAGCTCAGATGTTGAAATCCATCTTTGTTGCAAATATCGGCGAAGGAACTCTGCAACCTTTACAGTTACTGAATGCTCTTCAAAGAACGAATCTCCATTATTCATTTCCAAATGTGCGCATTGCCCTTTGCATCTTTCTGATCATCTCCGTAACAGTGGCTAGTGCTAAGAGAACATTTTCTTGTCTGAAACGAATAAAAAATGTGCTGCAGTCTACCATATCTCAGGATTGACGATTTTGTTTCAAAGAAGGCTATAAAAGTTAATCTTCAAGATCAAAGTATGTTGACTGTATGGTACATACAGTGGACGTATTTTTAATAATTTGCGAATATTGTTCTGCCTATGTTCTAATTGGCAACTAGGATTCAGCGATTTGAAATCTTTTATAGAGCAGCGTAGTAAAGGAGGCAGGGGGCGGAGGTCCGTGATAATATAGAACCCCAAGGCCCGGAACGGCTCTAAAATCACTCAATGTGTTGACAGAGATCGTTAAAGATGGTGGGTGGAGTTCCGAAAAGCGCTTATCTCCGATTAATTTGAAACTCCGTATACCTATGTATTTTGACGTGCTGATCACGAATATGATAGTGAAAATACCCGCAAATTTGATTTTCAAGGTCAAAACCCCAAAAAACTATAAAAATTTCATGTTTTTCCGTTTATTTCAGTAAATAATAAAAATTTACAAAAAAGCTTCAAACAAAAGTTTTTGATCTTTTGAAAATACATATTTTATATTCAATATGTTTTTACTCTACGACTGACTGTTTTAGAGAAAAGAAGGGAAATGTCGGTACGAAGTGTAGAATTGCTTAGGTCACACACGGCACCCATTCCAACGTGTCATGGGGGGCGGGAAGGCACCCCTATGACTGGCCACAGAAATAACTTAGGTTACACACGACCCCCTTTCCAACGTCTCATGGGGGGCGGGAAAATACCCCTGTGACTGGTCACAGGAATAATTTAGGTCACACACGACCCCTTTTCCAACGTGTCATGGGGGGCGGGAAGGCACCCCTATGACTGGCCACAGAAATAACTTAGGTCACACACGACCCCCTTTCCAACGTGTCATGGGGGGGGGCGGGAAGGCACCCTTATGACTTGCCACAGAAATAATTTAGGTCACACATGACCCCTTTTCCAACGTGTCATGGTAGGGGCGGGAAGGTACCTCTGTGACTGGTCACAGAAATAACGTAGGACGCATACCATCCCCATTTGTCCCCTAATGTTTCGTGGAAACATTTCTTTTGCCATTAACCCATTTGTTTTAGCATTAATGCCTACTTACGGTTAGTACTTGGATGAGTGACCGTTCGGGAATACTGCGTGCTGTTGGCCCGTCGTGGGTGTGGTGAGCCCACACTTGTAGTTATTTACTACAAGAAACTATCCACCTAGAAACACTACCCGAATCGGGTAGTGTCACGCCTA
>CAKNXH010050311.1:0-27902 GCA_932178445.1 Andricus quercusramuli
TTGCACAGATTGACTTGATGATATTGTGTTTCTAAAATTTTTCTTACTAATTTTAATGATTGGAGTGCAAGATATAATCATGCGTTGCATCTGCAAACTCGGAAAGAGAAATGAAGAACATATCAAGGTTTCGTTTGTTATCTAATTTCAACATACCATTGATATGATTATACATTCTCAATAGTGGTGAGCGACGACTCATTTTACTATTAACATATAAAAATTCACTTTATCTAGTTGAATAGTTCGGAACATTAAAGGGTATCATTTCTAGAAGCGTTGGAGAATCATATATACCTCGAACGATTTTAAATAAAAATAATACATCCGGGAAAGTTCGCCTGTCTTTCAACGACCATGCCTCAAAACGGTTGCGAAGCGATACATAATCTGCACCACGACATGGATATACCTTAATTTCCTTCCATGCTAGATATTTCAAAAAAAGATTTTGAATTCCTTCTTCCTTTTTTTTTAATTAATAAAACTTATATAAATAACGAAAACAAGATATATATATATATATATATATATATATATATATATTTATATTTATATATATATATATATCCATCCAGATAAATAGTACAAGATTTAACGTGAAATTATATACCTGGGTCCCGGGCTGTTTATTTCGATCATGACGAAAAAGTATGAACAAGCTGACGTTATTGTATTTGGTATTAGCAGTTTCAAATATTTATAATTTGAAGTATTGCAGATATCAGACATACTAGTTTTTTTATTTCCATGATTATCATTTCATTCAATTCAATTATTTTTCAAAAGCACTCGTCTGTATAACCTAGCTGTTGAGCGCGAAGTGCAAGTATCGCAATGACAATGTAATCGTCAAGACAGTAGGTGCTTTGAGAACCCTCGTCGTAGTCAAATGGAAAATAACATGCTTATTTTCACTTTATAATTGTAGTTTATGAGGGGTTTGAATCACACTTTTTGATTTGCAGGCTCAAACAGGGCGCATTTTCAGGGCAACTGAGAATAAAAATTAGTGCAAAGTAAGGAGAAAATATTAAAGTCATCATGAAAAATAGAATTTCTACATTACTTTGCTATACCTGAATAAGCAGTACCAGATCGAGGTACATAAATAAATATAATGTACATTAGACATATTAGTGTTGAACATAATGTAGAAAAGTTCACATTTTGGACAAAATCGAGTGCGAAGCACGAGATACGTGATAAGAATGTGTTCGTTAAAGCCGGAAGAGCTTTAACAAAAGAGAACTCACAATAATCAAAATACAGTTGTTAACACTGTGACCTTTAATTTTAAAAGGCCCGTGCACAAATGTGTGGGAAATACAAAGATCGAGCGCGTGGCGCGAGGTAGATACAGTATCGAGCGCGAAGCGCGAGAACCAACAGTCGAGCGCCCAAGGCGCGCTCAAACTTGCGAGCCGCGCGCGCAATGGGAATGTGCCCGTGCAGCGGGCTTATTTTTTATTATTGAATTCCAAATTTGTCTATCAAAATTATATAAAATTTTTTTGTAAAAAATAAGTTTGAAAAAAGCATGGATCGAGAAGCAAACAATATTTTTCTCATTGCATATAGTTATGATTGTTGTACGTTTATTCTCATATAGTTATAATATATGTATGTATGTATATACACACATATAGTTATTGCACAAAAAAGTGCAAAATTGATTACATATTACATTCTCATCCTATAATGAGAAGGTATTAGATTTGTGTAACATCCCCCCCCCCCCCGTTTTCCTCAAATGTCCACGTTTTGAGACCCCCCAAACCCAAAAAACAGGCTTTTACCACATGTCAGTCTGTTTGTTTTTCTGTGTCTGTAGATTTTTAGTTTGTTAGCACGATAACTTTCAAAAGAATTAACGCATTGCATTGGGCTCTGGTATACTCTTTAAATGAGGTATGTTAAGTTGACGTAACCACATGTTCGAATCGAGTTCAAACCTATCTCATAATTAAGAGCTCATTTAGTGCTAATTTAATGCCTAACTGCCAAATTTAGTGCTCCACTATTTTAAAAAAACCGTGGGTTACGCTAGCTTAACGTTAAGCTGACGTAACGACATGGTCGAATCGAGTTAAAACCTATACCATAATCAAGAGCTCATTTAATGCTAATTTAATGCCCAATTGCCAAATTTAATGCTGCACCATGAAAAAAAACGTGGGTTACGCTAGCTTAACGTTAAGCTGACGTAACCACATGGTCGAATCGAGTTAAAACCTATACCATAATTAAGAGCTCATTTAGTGCTAATTTAATGCCCAATTGCCAAATTCAATGCTCCACTATTTAAAAAAAAAACCGTGGGTTACGCTAGCTTAACGTTAAACTGACGTAACGACATGGTCGAATCGAGTTAAAACCTATACTATAATCAAGAGCTCATTTAGTGCTAATTTAATGCCCAATTGCCAAATTCAATGCTCCACTATTTTAAAAAAAACCGTGTCACAAAAAAAAAGTAGGTTGTCCGACGGACAAGAGTAGTCACATCCTATGGATTTTGGGTCGCTGAATCCGAATCCAAGGTCAGAATACCGCCATCACCCTCCGATTTTTTTCTAACCTCAAAAAACATAGTTTTTTTTGCTATTTTTGCATTCAAAAAGATGTAAAAAACCCGTTTTTTTTTTTTTAAATTTCGATCACAAATTCGGATTCAGCGGTGAAAAATACATAGAAATGGTCTTTTTTGGTCCGCTGGGCCCAATACTTTGCGGTGGGTGAGGGCCGGCTCAGAGAACAATACCGTAAAACCTTGCCGAAAAAAATTGGATGTTTCGCCAAAGCAGAGTAGTCACATCCTGTGGATTTCGTGTCGCTGAATCCGAATCCGAACTCAGAATGAGTGCTGTTTTTTTGGTGATAGAAAACATGTTATCGAATAATACAAGCTTGTTCAGAAATTCTTACAGAGAATAAACATTTAGCGGTTCGAAGTACATAGAAATTGTCTATTTCCGTCCGCTTGACTAAATTTTTTGTGGGGGGGGGGGATTGTACAGAGACCTCACTACTTTGACGAAAGAAAAAGTTTGGGTAGACTTAGACAAGTCGTCTTTCTTATTTTTTAAGCTTTTGCATTTATATCCAGCCATCGAATTAACAAATTACGACGCATTTTCTTCATAACAAAAAAAAAAAACGCAAAATAAGGCCACTACACGGATCCTTTGAAGCTAAAAGAGTTAGGTATTCCAAACGAAATGTATGATTTTCCCACGTTATTCCATAATGTCATACTTCGAAAGCCTTTGGTTTTCGCTTATACTATTTATTTGGAGAAACAAAGAAACATCGACCATCACCAGGTATACATTCGAGTGCCCTGGGTAAACGGATTCCTATTTTGAAATACCTGCATTTTCTGTGTTTTTAGAGGTTATGAAGAAAATGCGTCGTAATTTGTTAATTCGATGGCTGGATATAAATCCAAAAGCTTAAAAAATAAGAAAGACGACTTGTCTGGTCTACCCAAACTTTTTCTTTCGTCAAAGTAGTGAGGTGTCTGTACAATCCCCCCCCCCCCCACAAAAAATTTAGTCAAGCGGACGGAAATAGACAATTTCTATGCACTTCTAACCGCTAAATGTTTATTCTCTGTCAGAATTTCTGAACAAGCTTGTATAAAATTCGATAACATGTTTTCTATCGCCAAAAAATCAACACGAAAACGAATTTTTTGAGGTTAGGAAGTGCACAACAGCCAATTTTAGAATTCTGAGTTCGGATTCGGATTCAGCGACACGAAATCCACAGGATATGCCTACTCTGGTTTGGCGAAACATATGTTTTTCGGCAAGGTTTTACGGTATTGTTCTCTGTGCCGCCCCTCCCTCACCGCAAAGTATTGGGCCCAGCGGACCGAAAAAGACCATTTCTATGTATTTTTCACCGCTGAATCCGAATTTGTGATCGAAATTAAAAAAAAAAACACGGGTTTTTTTTACATCTTTTTGAATGCAAAAATAGCCAAAAAACGATGTTTTTTGAGGTTTGAAAAAAATCTGAGGGTGATGGCGGAATTCTGACCTTGGATTCGGATTCAGCGACCCGAAATCCATAGGATGTGACTACTCTTGTCCGTCGGACAACCTACTTTTTTGTGGGGCTGTGTAATTAAGAGCTCATTTAGTGCTAATTTAATGCCCAATTGCCAAATTCAATGCTCCATTATTTTTTTTAGAAAAACCGTGGGTTACGCTAGCTTAACGTTAAACTGACGTAACCACCTGGTCGAATCGAGTTAAAACCTATTTCATAATTAAGAGCTCATTTAGTGCTAATTTAATGCCCAATTTCAGGCCTGAAAAAGTGGCTCAGAACCCGTCTTGTAAAAGTGGCTCAGAAACGGTGGTTTAGAACCCGTCTTGTAAAAGTGGCTCAGAACCCGCCTACCATATCTACTAAGATCCCCTAAAATTAATTCAAAGCCATATTCTTGCTATGCACGCTTCCTCTACTTATTTTAAAGTGATTTCATACCGTAGCAGTTGAATAAAAAATCTCTAGTGATTTTAGTTACTAAGAAATTATGATTTTCATACTTGGATGTTTAGGGTATGAAAACATTCAAAACATGCTGTATACCCAAAAAATCGTTAATCTTTTTAGTTCGTGGGTTTGAACCTTTTGTTTCGGTAAGTCTGATCGTCAAAATGTGAAACTTTTAGCCAGATCTACCAAAGAGGTTTTGAGAAAAAAGAACATTTCACTAAAATAAGCGTTTTTCTATTAAAATGCATGTAAACATTGAAACTTTTACAAGTGTTTGTCTAAAAACTGTCCATTTTTCTTACTTTTTTCTCGAATTTTAGTCTGCAGGTTCGAACGTACAAAAAAAATTATATTTCGAATTTTTTACAAAAGGCCATTTACTGTACATTTGCTGCGGGGTCCTTTGATTAAAAAAGTAAACTTTCAAATTTAGACAGTACATAAACTAGCGATAGAACTTACGAAAGTTTTCAACCTAGGAGGTATCAGTGGTGCATTGCGTATGTTTATATGTATTATTATTATTAATTAGTCTTAGTGTATACATATATTGTTGCTGAACGATGCGCAAGAGCAGAGAGGCAGTATAGTATATACGAACGTCGCCGCCGCGTCGTGGAGCGCCGATGTATAGCTTCAACTTTAGCTGTGCCGCAGTGGTATCGAGCGACCACCCTACCGTTCTCACCACCTCCCCCACACCTCCGCGGTTACAATTCGACGACCTGACTCAACCCTTGTTCGCTTCACTGCTTTCATGCGTTCAATCCACCTTTCTCTTTTTCTCTGTTCAGTTTAGATGCACATTTACTATTAAAATCATTTATTATACCTTAATGCGCGTTTTTTTATATGCACCAAGAGAAATTCAATCAAGAATCGTTTAATAATGGTTCTTAACAAAAAAGGAAAGATAATTTAATTCTATTTTATTGTGGTCTTTTACGGTATTGTAACTCTACTTTAATCCTACACCAAACTCATAATAAATTTAATTTTTTTCAAAAGAAATTTTTCTCGAAATTTCTTTCGAAAATCGCGAAAAAACTTGTAAAAATTATACTGCGAGCCAGATTTGAACCGACACCTCCTCTATTCATGCTTTAACCAATTGAAATATCGTAGGACGTTATTGAACACGGAAAAAAGTGGGCCCCCAACCTTTGCTCGGTATCTACGATTTCTACGCCACTGGTTTCTGACCTGGCCGGTCGTTAGCACGCTTCCATGCTCACGTTATCTCTTATAGCCCTGTTGTCAAGCTCTTCCAAAAAAGGAAAGTTGTTAACTATTAAATGAATAAAAATTCAAAAAAATTTAATTCCATGAATGAATTTTAAATAATCTCCAAAATGGTTTAAGCTTCGTCCTAACTTCCCACTGCATACAGGACAGCAGATAGATCATTGGAATTTGGAGCCTTCTATTTTATAGGTTAATATTTTTGCATTAACAATTTCTTATTTACATCATTGTTTTAGTGGTACTTTAGAGAGTCCACATGCTAAATTTTAAACATTTGCAACTTTTAGTTGCAAAGTTATTCGTATTTGAAACCCCGTAATTAATTATTCATGCCTCGTTAATTACATCTGAACAATTCCACCATAATTTCATAGGAACTTGGTGTCTTGGAGCGGCAACTATATATTTGTGCAAAAATGTTATCTCTAACATGTATTTGATTCAAGAAAAATGACTATTATCATTCCGCAGAATGTCCGCCAATAGAAGTCCATTTTACTAGGAAATTATTATCTTTAGAGAAATATTGTTGATTATAAAAAATGCGTATTTTAGTTCTTATTTTCAGAACTTGAAAAAATATTTCTCTTTCAGATGATATTTTTGAAGATATTGCAGACAGAATTTTTTTCCAATGTTTTTGCCTATTAGTTTCTTTTGTACAATAAATATTCGTCGGAGGGCAAATATGTTTAGACAGTTTTTATTCGTCCTGGATTGATCTAATGAAATGCAAAAAAGAAAATTAAAATACTTTTAATGGAAAAGCGTTAATCGGGAGTAATTAAAAAATTGATTAATTGCGAATATCTCGAGAACGCACAATCTGCCGAAGACGTACAAAACAGATTCGAAATCAGGTCATTCTGTATACCGGGTTTACACCAAGCGAACATTCTCGAACAGGAGGCTCGCTCGGTGTAGATGCTTGTCCGCACCGAACAGTGTTCGTGAACGCTGTTCGCGAACGTTCGTTCGTGCTCGTCCGTGTTCGGCCGCTTGTCGGTAAATCGACGAACCATCAAAGGGATTCAGAGTTCGTTGCGCGCTCGGTGTAAAACTGTAAACGGTACTTCGATAGGAGCACGCACAGCATTTTTCGGAGTGCATCGAATTTATTGTTTTTATTCTAAAACATAGAGTGGGACAACGAAAAGTGCCTGGAAATTATTGGCTTTTCAATGATTTCCGTTTGAAATTCTTTAAAATTTTTAAAACTGGAAACCGCTATAGTTGAATCATTTGTTTAATAAAATTATTCAGTTTTTATTTTTTTTTTACATCTTCATGTTTGAAATCTTAATACTAAACAAAAGAATAGTTGAATAAATTTCGTCAAAAATGAAATTCAAATTTGGTTCTTATCATTATAACATATTACATTAATAAAATTAATATTATATTAATCACATTTCCTGAAATAGTACAATTTTCAATTATTTTCGTTTGGAATTCTTTAAAATTTTGAAAATTGGAAGCAGCTGTAGTTGATTCATTTGTTTAATAAAATTATTCAGTTTTTATTTTTTTTGCATCTTCATCTTTGAAATCTTAATACCAAACAAAAGAATCGATAAATAAATGTCTTCAAAAATGAAATTCAAATTTGGTTCTTACCATTATATCATATTATTATATTAATTATATCAATATTATATTAACACTTAACCCGTAAACCTGAGGTGTGTTAAGCGGGCACAACACTATTGTCATATTGAGATATGACCTATATCACTATTTAGGGCTCATTTAAGACTAATTTAATGCCCTATTGCGAAATTTAATGCTCAACGTTTTTTATAAAAAAAAAGCTGATTGCGCTAGCTTAACGTTAAGCTAGCACCACCGTATCCGTAAAAGTCGTTGAAAAAAAATTAACACATTTTTGATAATGCCATAATTTAAGGCTCATTTAAGGCTCTTAAAATATCAAAGACCGGAAATCGTCAGATTTTTTTAAATATTTTTTTTTGAAAAACGCAATGTGTTGTACCAGCTTAACGTTGTGAAAAATACCACAACCATTGGATAAAACTAAATTTCACCCCATACATAATTTAAGGCTCATTTAAGGCTCTCGAAATACCATGACCAGAGTTAAAAAAAATTGTTTAAACAAACACTGTTTAAACAATTTCTCCAAAAATTTAATTCTACCAACTCCTGTTACCTACCACAATTTCAGGCTCATTTAGGGCTCTCAAAATATCGAGAAATGAAATTCCTCAGATTTTTTGTTTTTTGGTTTTTAAAAAACGTACTGTGTTGTGCCAGCTTAACGTTATGAAAAATACCACAACCAGTGAATAAAACTAAATTTCACCCCATACATAATTTAAGGCTCATTTAAGGCTCTCGAAATACCATGAGCAGAGTTTAAAAAAATTGTTTAAACAAACATTGTTTGAATAATTTCTCCAAAATTTAATTCAACCAACTCCTGTTACCTACCACAATTTGAGGCTCATTTAGCGCTCTCCAAATATCGAGAAATGAAATTCCTTAGATTTTTTGTGTTCCTGGTTTTTTTTTTAGAAAACGTACTGTGTTGTGTCAGGTTAACGTTATGAAAAATACCACAACCAGTGAAAAAAACTAAATTTCACAGCCGACACAATTTAAGGCTCATTTAAGGCTCTCCAAATATCAAGAAATGAAATTCCCCAGATTGTTTGTTTTTTGGTTTTTTTAAAAAACGTACTGTGTGGTGCCAGCTTAACGTTATGAAAAATACCACAACCAGTGAATAAAAATAAATTTTACCCCCGAAATAATTAAAGGCTCGTTTAAGGCTCCCGAAATACCATGAGCAAAGTTTTAAAAAATTGTTTAAACAATTTCTCCAAAATTTAATTCTACCATCTCCTGTTCCCTAGCACAATTGCAGGCTCATTCAGGGCTCTCCAAATATCAAGAAATGAAAGTCCTCAGATTTTTTTGTTGTTTTTTTTTTTTAAACTTACTGTGTTGTGCCAGCTTAACGTTATGAAAAATACCACAACCAGTGAATAAAACTAAATTTCACCCCATACATAATTTAAGGCCCATTTAAGGCTCTCGAAATACCATGAGCAGAGTTTAAAAAAATTGTTTAAACAAACATTGTTTGAACAATTTCTCCAAAATTTAATTCAACCAACTCCTGTTACCTACCACAATTTCAGGCTCATTTAGGGCTCTCCAAATATCGAGAAATGAAATTCCTCAGATTTTTTTTTTTTTTTTTTTAAACGTACTGTTTTGTGCCAGCTTAACGTTATGAAAAATACCACAACCAGTGAAAAAACTTAATTTTACCCCCGACATAATTTAAGGCTCATTTAAGGCTCCCGAAATACCATGAGCAAAGTTTTAAAGAATTTTTTAAACAGACATTGTTTAAACAATTTCTCCAAAATTTAATTCAACTAACTCTTGTTTCCTAGCACAATTTGAGGCTCATTTAGGGCTCTAAATATTATGAAGCTAATGTTTTCAGATTTTTCCATTTATTTTTTTATTAACTTATGTGGTGATGCCGGATGAACATGAATGAAATCGATTTTTACCCTATGTATAATTTAAGACTCATTAAGAGCTACTGAAATAACTGAGGCCAAGTTTTTGAACAGCTGTTGAAACAACTATTGTTCAAACAATACAAAAAATCATTGACAATAATCGTTTTTCACACTACAATTTCAGGCTCATTTAACGCTCTTAAAATATCTGGAACCAAAAGTCATACGAATTTTCCATGTCTTATTGTTGTTCACTCATATATGGTAGTGCCAGCTAAAAATTATGAAAATATCGGTTCCCTCGCAAGCTCATTGTTCGAGTTTCGTTTTTTCTCGATGCATCCTAATGTCCAGGAAGTTGGCACCGCCATTTTTTATTTTCTCAAACTTGATTTTGTGTTGAACTATTGTGCTGCAGAAGAATTTTTTTGACAATGGTTCAGATTTAAAACCTAACACCATAAGAAACCCATGCTTGGGACACGTCTGTTTAGCATTAGACTGGACACTCACAGCACGCTGAAGATTCAAGTTCTCCGGTACCTACTCTTTTTTTCTTATGGAGTTATTTTACCAGTACGACCTCTTAACATTTTTCCATGGAAATAAACAGCGAAAAGTACTAACATTTTAGATTTTAGGGAGAAAGGGTGTTTGGAGATTAATTTTCCATCGTCAGTTTGTACGCATCCCTTGTGCAGTGAGTATCTTCGATCTTTCGTGTCTTAATAAACGTCTTATTTTCATATGACTATCTTGTTGTTTTCGCCGAGCACAATTCAGCACAAAATTACTTGTGGAAACATTCAAATAGGCGGAGCCAATTTCCTGGGCATTGCGTTCCACGTGTGTTGGGTTTTATTGTGAGGAAATGTGTGTTTCAAGAACTCTACAAGAAGTAAAAGACAATTTTTCATTCGCGCGTTCTGCTGAAAATAATTTTAGAAAATTTATTGACAAGGTGACGTATTTTTGACGCGTTTCGGCAAGTGTGAAATATTAGTTCTAAACCGGGCAGGAAACCGAACGTTTCCGAAAACCAAGTGCGAAGTGCAATCTTGAAAAGAAAAAATGAAGTTTTCGTAGACAATGTAAAATTAAAGGAAAAGGTTGATCAAGTATTGGAACTTCTTTCCTTATCTTATGGTCTCATTAAAGCACACAAAGTTGATTATCCACTAAAACCTGTGATATCAACAATAGGTTCTCCGACGAGAAAATTAGAAGAATTACTTAGTAACATCATTAAAAAATCAATCACAACTTCAAAAAACTCAGTTAAAAATAGTACAGTTTTTCTTGAACTCATTGAAGGAATTCCTCATGATTACATACTAGCTTCTTTCGATGTAGTTGCTATGTTCCCGAACATTCCTTTAGATAAAGTTAAAGAATCGATAGAAAAAAGATGGGATTACATAAAGCAACACACGAAAATCCCATTTAAAAAGTTTATTGAAGCAATCGATTTTGTCTTTCATTCGATCTATTTCCAATTTGATGGCAAATTTTATAAACAAAAATTTGGAACACCAATAGGATCTGTTCTCTCACCTATTTTAGCAGAAATTGTAATGGAAGATTTAGAAAATACAGTTTTTAACAAAATGGAAAATCTAATTAATGACAGATTAGAAAAAGTAGGATTTAAATGCCTTTTCTATGCGAGATACGTTGATGATTCTGTTCTTTGTGTAGAAGCTAGCAAGATTAATATACTGTTAGATTCATTTAATGGTATACATCCCAGATTACAATTCACTTCAGAAATAGAAAAAGAAAATAAATTGAATTTTCTAGACTTAACTCTGATTAAAATAGATGAAGGTAGAATTATAACAGATTGGTACAGAAAGCCTTCCTTTTCAGGACGAACTTTGAGCTTTTTGTCAAATCATCCAATACAAATGAAAATTGCAATAGTTAAAAATATGGTAGATAGGGCTATAAAATTATCACATCAAAGTTTCCATAGAAAAAATATTGAAATTTGTAAACAGATCCTTTTTTTTGAACCACTATCCACCCTTGTTCATTGAAAAACACATAAACAACAGAATCCATCAGATTAATCAGAAAGACAACAATGTAATTAACACAGATACTAGAGATTTTGATAAATATAACACGGTTGTTTCACCTTATTTTGATAAAATTTCAAAGTGCTTGAGATCTTTACTAAGGAAAATGGGTTTACATACAATATATAGAATTCCATTCAAAAGTAACAGAACTGTCAAACTGGGAAAAGACGTACGTGACAAAATGGAAAAACAAAATGTAGTGTATAAAATAAAATGTAGGTCTTGCAAGGCATTATATATAGGCCAAACTAGGAGACCACTAAGAATAAGGAGAGATGAGCATCAAAATAATCTTCGAAGGAGTCAGAAATACCATAGTGTGTTGTCAAAACATAGAATCACACATGGACATGAGTTTGATTGGGATGGTGTTAGAGTCCTGTACAATGAAAGAAATCAAAGAAAAAGGGAATTCATGGAAATGTTATACATAAAAAGAGAGGGAAACAATGCAATCAATTTGAAAAAAGACCTTTCGAAATATAACAAAGCTTTTGATAGTTTTATCAAATTTTTATAAGAAGCCTGTTTAATTATAAGGTTCTGTTCATTCTCAATCAAGACAAGTATTATTGACATTAATGATTTCTGAAACATTACGGATTTACACTTGTACTGAAAATTAAAAGTTTAAAATCCGTCCAGAAGAAAATTAAAATAATGTAAATAACAGTATGATAAGAAATTTCAGTATCATATATACATACATTACGAATATTAAGCATAAGATAGGTAAATATGTTCTTAGTATCCTATAAAATGATACCCTGATGAGGAGATCTAAAGTGGTCTCGAAACATGTTGGTTCCCAAAAGTAGTTTAAAAAAGACGGAGAAAGAGAAGGGAAATGAGAGTGAGGATGGCTTGGTTGTCTCTTTTCCAATTCTCTCCCTCTTTTTTCCTAAATTGTTATATACTTGTCTCTAATGAGCCGATTAAAATGTTTTTTTGGAAACATATTTTGAGGCCTTTCTATGCAATTCTTTTTCATATATTGAGCTGTTCGAATATGTTTTTTCAAAAGAACTGAATTTTGGATTCATAATGTCTCTGAGTCTTTTTGTTCAAAAATGGAATTTTTGCACAGATTTACTTGATAATATTGTGTTTCTAAATGTTCTCCTTAAAAAATCTTTCTTCAGATTTGGAGGGCAAACTTAGTGCGAGAACTTTATACAGCAACATGTTCGGTGCGATCCAGAGTTTCGTGCTAAAATTTTTCAAGATGAAATAAGATGAAAACCATTTCAGAATATTCCGGACTTTTCATTAAGTAAGACGGACGATTCAAATAGCACATTTCAGGATGAAAATTCTTTAGAGTTCACTATTTTTGCTCCTAGATCGGAGTATGAACAGTTAGTGATAACCAAGGAATATAAAATGAAAGTGACCAGACAAAGGCATGAAATCACTATGTGTTGTCTCATAGGACTAGCCATTCGAAAAAATAACACAATAAATAAACTACCTTGAGTACGCCCAAAAATCACCGCATACGAAAAACATCATCAAAATCGAAAAATCGAGTAAACAAACCAATAATAAAAATCTAGGGTTTTAAAAATACGGATGTTTTAAGTGTTTATAGTCCCTAAAAAAGTAGGGATAGAGAAGTTCGCCGCAAATTTTTAACAATATTTTCCACGATTAAAATGGCTGATTACTATGAATATACAAAGAATTCGTGAATTTAAAAAAAGTGGTCCCAAAAATTTTCAAAATGCTCTTTTGAAAATGACTGGCTAACGAACTTGACCTTCATCTTAGGACACTAAGAGTACATCAAAGGACAGACCAATCTGTGAATTCTTTTGAAAGTTATCATGCTAATAAACTAAAATCTACACACTCACAGTCAGACAGTCACATTCGTGAAGACATGTTTTTCGGGTTCAGGGGGTCACAAAACGTGGACATTTGACACAAATGTGAGGGTGGGGTGTAAAATTTTACACAAATTTAATACCTTCTCCGATGAGAATGTAAACATTTTTCTCCAGGAGTGTTTTTTATCATCTTTCTGGCGAACATTTCGACCCTTATTTATATGGGACTATGAACATCACTTACTTTCTGCGTTTTCAAAACCCCGCATTTTTATTAACTATGTATTAACTTGTTTACTCGATTTTTATGATGTTTTTCGTATGGGGTAGTTTGTGGGGGTGTTCAGGGGTGGTCCGTTAAGCTGGCAGGACCACATTGCAAAAATGAACTAAAAACCTATAAGGAAGTTAGGGCTCATTTAGGGCTTATTTAATGCCCTATTGACAAATTTAATGCTCTGCATTTAAACGAAAAAACCGGTGGTCATGCTAGATTAACGTTAAGCTAGCAGGACCACTAGGGTGACCCCTATTTTTAACTTTTCGAATTTCTCTGCTCTCATCCCCCAGTTTTGTTTGAATGTCCAAAAAAAAGTCTCCAAATTTGAGCAAAATCGTTTAATATTTAGGGGTCGCGCAAAGACCATGAAGTTTCCCATTGATTTAACATGGGATAAATTCGTCAGAGAATAAGAATCAATAATAAATTTTGAGGTTGAATAATTTTAAGCCACTCTTATGGGTCCCCAAAGAAAACTCCATGAGTGACAAATTTGAATTTTACGTAATATTGCGGTTTATTGACGCTTTTTCAAAGGTTAAAAAAAGACATAGTCATCAATCGGTAATTTATGAATACCCATTCATTTTCCAACTAATATTCAATTGTTTAAACAAAATAAATTTGTTTAAACATTCAAGAGTCATCTTAAAGAGCAAAGTAGAACATATAAATACCTCAATTTGTCGAAAAATAGCAAAAATAAAATATGTTAACGAGAAAATTACTTAAACAATTCAAATTTGTTTGAACATCTACGAGTATTCATAATAAACATGTTAGTAATTAAAAAAATTAAAATTTGTTGAAAATTCAGTGAGACAAAATGTTTCTCCTGCTTTTTTTAGGTAAAATGTATACTTCAACAAATACGTATTATTTAAATAATTTTAATCAGAATACTATTTTAACTGAGGGTCGATACAACTCCTTTCTTAAACATTAATTATTTTAAAATTATTTAATCAACATCAGAATACTATTTTAACTGAGGGTCGATACAACTCCTTTCTTAAACATTATTAATTTTAAAATTATTCAAACAAATTATTTTATTGTTATCATTGATTAAATAACTCACAAGTCTAGAAAATATGTTAATTTCACGAGTTAACTAAAAAAAAAAATATTCAAACGAATTAAAATTGTTTAAGCAATTGAATATTAGTTGAAAAGTGACTGGGTATTCTTAAATTTCCGATTAATGATTATTTATTTTTTAGAAACGTTTAAAAAGCGTCTAAAAAGCTCATGGTATTTCGGGAGCCTTAAATGAGTCGGGGGTAAAATTAAGTTTTATTCACTGGTTGTGGTATTTTTCATAACGTTAAGCTGGCACAACACAGTACGTTTTTTAAAAAAACAAAAAAACAAAAAATCTGAGGAATTTCATTTCTCGATATTTAGAGAGCCCTAAATGAGCCTGAAATTGTGGTAGGGAACACGAGTTCGTAGAATTAAATTTTGGAGAAATTGTTTAAACAATGTTTGTTTAAACAATTTTTTAAAACTTTGCTCATGGTATTTCGGGAGCCTTAAATGAGCCTTAAATTATGTCGGGTGTAAAATTTAGTTTTATTCACTGGTTGTGGTATTTTTCATTACGTTAAGCTGGCTCAACACAGTACGTTAAAAAAAAAAAACAAAAAACAAAAAATCTGAGGAATTTCATTTCTCGATATTTGGAGAGACCTAAATAAGCCTGAAATTGCGGTAGGGAACACGAGTTCGTAGAATTAAATTTTGGACATATTGTAAAACAATGTTTGTTTAAACAATTTTTTCAAACTTTGCTCATGGTATTTCGAGAGCCTTAAATGAGCCTTAAATTGTGCATGGGGTAAAATTAAGTTTTGTTCACTAGTTGTGGTATTTTTCATAACGTTAAGCTGGCACAACACAGTACGTTTTAAAAAAAAACAAAAAACCAAAAATCTGAGGAATTTCATTTCTCGATATTTGGAGAGCCCTAAATGAGCCTGAAATTGTGGTAGGGAACAGGAGTTGGTAGAATTCAATTTTGGAGAAATTGCTTAAACAATGTTTGTTTAAACAATTTTTTTAAACTTTGCTCATGGTATTTCGAGAGCCTTAAATGAGCCTTAAATTATGCATGGGGTAAAATTAAGTTTTATTCACTAGTTGTGGTATTTTTCATAACGTTAAGCTGGCACCACACAGTACGTTTTTAAAAAAAAACAAAAAAATAAAAAATCTGAGGAATTTCGTTTCTTGATATTTGGAAAGCCCTAAATGAGCCTGAAATTGTGTTAGGGAACTTGGTAGAATTAAATTTTGGACATATTGTTTAAACAATGTTTGTTTGAACAATTTTTTTAAACTTTGCTCATGGTATTTCGAGAGCCTTAAATGAGCCTTACATTATGTATGGGGTGAAATTTAGTTTTATTCACTGGTTGTGGTATTTTTCATAACGTTAAGCTGGCACAACACAGTACGTTTTTTACAAAAACAAAAAGTCTGAGGAATTTCGTTTCTCGATATTTGGAGAGCCCTTAATGAGCCTGAAATTGTGGTAAGTAACAGGAGTTGGTAGAATTAAATTTTGGAGAAATTGTTTAAACACTGTTTGTGTAAACAATTTTTTTAAACTTTGCTCATGGTATTTCGAGAGCCTTAAATGAGCCTTCAATTACGTATGGGGTGAAATTTAGTTTTATCCACTGGTTGTGGTATTTTTCATAACGTTAAGCTGGCACATCACATTGCGTTTAAAAAAAAAAAAAAATAGAAAAAAAAATCTGACAATTTCCGGTCTTTGATATTTCAAGAGCCTTAAATGAGCCTTAAATTATGGCATTATCAAAAATATGTTAATTTTTTTTAACGACTTTTACGGATATGGTGGTGCTAGCTTAACGTTAAGCTAGCGCAATCAGCTTTTTTTACATAAAAAACGTCGAGCATTAAATTTCGCAATAGGGCATTAAATTAGCCTTAAATGAGCCCTAAATAGTGATATAGGTCATATCTCAATATGAAAATAGTGTTGTGCCAGCTTAACGCACCTAACCTGGGTCATTCGTGTCCGAGCGAAAACTAAGTGACGAGTTACTCTGTGACTGAGAGAGGGATGCGGACCTTACCCTGTCCTAAAAAAAGTTATTTAGGAGGGGGACCTAAGGGCCAGAAGGCAGGTCTCTAGTTCACGTTTACTCTTTGTGGTGATAGAACGAAGTCTGAGGAGGACACGAACGACCCAGGTTTACCGGAATTCGGTTGTTTTTTCTGCAAGCGAGTATTTGATGATTTTTGACTTTATAACGTTTTTTTAACGCATTTGAACATACTAATGCTAACTAAATAATAATTTTCGTCATAGAACTCAAAATGGAGCAACGTACATCTGATGATGTACAGCGCGTTCTTCGCGACAGGAAACAAGTATTTTAGGAACCGACAAAATGGAAAAACGCAAAAGATGTTTTTTTTTTGTGTGACTGAGCGCGACAGAAAAACGCAGTTGTGCTGTGTTAGGTGCCGCAAGCCTGTTTGCGAGGAGCATAGGCTTGTTTGTTGCGCGACTTGCTTAGAATACATCAGAGTCCCGCTATAGTAGCCGTCTCGGGGGTACCCTTTATCGCTTCACACTATCTCGGGACTCTCCAAACCGTTCTTCTTCTCTTTCTTTCATGTGGCTTCTGACAGCGCCGAACATCGCAACTCGCTGACCTTACAAACGGCTCCCGCTAGTCCCCTTGGACCGTCTTGTCCCTTAGCTCGGGAACTACTATAGTGGGACTCTAGTGTAATACGGAATTATTATACATTAGCAATTTTTTACGTTGTTTAGAGTAATAAAAATGTATAGTGCACTACGTATTTTTACTTTTTTTTAACAATTTCAAATAAATATAAACGTTTGTAGGTCTGAAAATTTCAGTAATTCGAAAACTCTTACTTCCATGAAATATCCCAATATTCACGTTTGAAACTTAAGCATTTATTTTTGTGGTAGCAAATTTTAATATTTTTTTCTTGAAAGGCGCATGTTTGATATTTAATTTTCTTTCTTAATTTTTTAATTTGGTTAATTAGATCAAAAGTTATGATGTTTTGAAGAAAACACAGCATCTCTTCGACTTTATTTTGTTTATTTACAAAAATTGTTTGAATAATTTATTTTTATCTGAAAGTCTTTTGCATGTTTGTCGCTGGACGTGAACGACCCAGGCTTACGGGTTAAAAGTGCTGAAAAAACGTTTACGGGTTAAGTGTTAATAAAATGAATATTATATTAACCACATTTCATGAAATAGTACAATTTTCAATTATTTTCGTTTGAAATTCTTTAAAATTTTGAAAAAATTGACAGTTTTGATAATTTGGGTGCCATGTTCGTGCACTATTGTCGGAACACGGACGAATGCTCGCGAACAACTGCTCGGCTGTGCTCGGCTCAGGCAGTGTGAACGGGAAACTCCCCCCCTGTTGACGAATGCTCGCAAGCATTCGCAAACGTTTGCGAACGTTCACGAACGTTCGCGAACGATGCTCGCTTGGCGTAAACCCGGCTTAAGAACCATTTTACAAACATTGAGGTGACTCTGATGATCTAACAGGATTGAGTATGACGTCTGAACTATGGGGCAAAGGCCCAAGTTACACAGTTGAAAGGCGGTGAGGCAAAAGCCCGTTTTACGTAGTCAACTGAAAAAATCAGTCCAGTGGCGGACTGGCCATAGGTTGGGATGCGGGAAACCCCGCTGGCGCCCACCCTATCAGGCGTCCCCCCTCAGGCATGTAGGCGCCCTCTACGATCATTTTTTTTAAACAATGTGAATGTTTTATTTATTAAACAAGAGAAAGGAGACGGAATTTAATTAAAATGGTACTTCGTAAAAATATTGTACTCTATAAGCTAGTTAATCATCAGCACATAACATCGTACATGAATTCCAAATTATACAATCAAAGCAAATAAAAGTTTTGTTAGGATTAATTTGTTTGTCCTTCCAGGATTCGTAACTATGCAAAAAAAAAACGGTATTCTCTTGCATCTAACAGAATTTGTTCTCATTATATAAAGCGTCAGCAATGTATTAATTATCTGCGTTCATCAAACTATAAATAGTTCAACATTATTTCGTAAAACTTTAAACGTTGCAACATATTATTGTGTAAACGAAAGGATTTAAAATCCTTTTTCTATAAATTAACAGGTCAATCCGAGTTAAATTTGGACTGAACCGGATTGAGTCGGAATAATTTCTTAATATAATAATAAATTTTTTTCTGGAGAGATTAATATCGAGATTAACAGTTTTTCGCATAATAATAGCAATTGAAGGGTAGAAATGCAAAAGGAGTCAAGCGCCATTTTTCACTTTTTTCAGGAGAGACTAAAAACATGTTGTAAATTCAGCGGGACCATTTAGGAAAAAATAAGAAAGTACTTTCAAGATACTTTCATGCTTTATCAAACTAAAAAAAGTTTGCTCACAAAAAGCTATCCGGTTTCGAGAAATTGAATGAAACAGGTCACGTTCCGAGGTTAGATTTTGGGTCCGTATCGACTTTTAACATCTTTCAATATTAATTGTGGACTCAATTTGCAGTTTAAGAAAAAACTAAAAATTTGAAATCTAGCTATTGAATGGACGAATTGATTTCCAAAAAGTTTGTTTCAAAAAAATTATGCAGTTTCGCGAAATTTGAAAATCCAATTATGACTTCGAAATGGTGTAAAATTGACATTTCAACTTCAAAATAATGACAATAGCAGTAATAATTTTGCATATTTCCAAAAAATGAGGAATTGGGTTATTCAGTGCTGAACGGAAGGGACCCAATAGTAATTAAAAATAATTAGCCAGTGTCGAGAAAAATGAAAATTGATTTTTCACTTTGTGGTTAGAAAAGCTTCTCGGACTGTGAAGACAAGAACACAAATTTTGAAAAATGATGCCCCAAAAAAATCCTTTGGCAGGCTTGTGTAATAGAATTTATCTGATTTTTTGAGCTAATAAACCCGATTTCGAAAATTTGGCGCTTGACTCCTTTTGCATTTCTACCCTTAAATTATTATAAATCATTATAAAAGTGGCACAAAAACAATGGTCGTTTCTGCCTTTTTTTTTCTTTTTTTTTTGCTTTTCAGGAAGGCGCCCCTACATATCGACTTCCCACCCACTTGTTTCCAACTAAATTTGTTATCGTCACCACATTCCATTTTGCACATACCAACCCTTGGTCAACAATCTCAGACAAACAGTACGTCACCTCAGCAAATTCTGAGAACTATTTTTAAAAGTGATGCAACGTAAATTTATAAAAACAAAGAAAGAGGCGCTCCGCTGCACATTGGAGTAAAAAAAATGTCTCTGGACTTTTTTAAAATTAAAGCTAATAAAATTCTGCAAAAGTCGGTCAGGGCCGATTTGAAAAAAGTTTATTTGTATTTTTTTATTTGAAGGGTAGAAATGCAAAAGGAGTCAAGCGCCATTTTTCACTTTTTTCAGGAGAGACTAAAAACATGTTGTACATTCAGCGGGACCATTTAAGAAAAAAAAAAGTCAGTGCTTTCGAGATACTTTCATGCTCTATCGAACTAAAAAAAGTTTGCTCACAAAAACCTACCCGGTTTCAAGAAATTGAACGAAACAGGTCACGTTTCGAGGTTAGATTTTGGGTCCGTATCGACTTTTAACATCTTTCAACATTAATTGTGGAGTCAATTTGCAGTTTAAGAAAAAACTACAAATTTGAATTCTAGCTATTGAATGGACGAATTGATTTCAAAAAAGTTGGTTTACAAAAAATCATGCAGTTTCGCGAAATTTGAAAATTCAATTATGACTTCGAAATGGTGTGAAACTGACATTTCAACTTCAAAATAATGACGATAGCAGTAATAATTTTGCATATTTCCAAAAAATGAGGAATTGGGTTATTCAGTGCTGAACGGAAGGGACCCAATAGTAATTAAAAATAATTAGCCAGTGTCGAGGAAAATGAAATTTGTTTTTTTACTTTGTGGTTAGAAAAGCTTCTTGGACTGTGAACACAAGAACACAAATTTTGAAAAATGATGCCCAAAAAAAATCCTTTGGCAGGTTTGTGTAATAGAATTTATCTGATTTTTTGAGCTAATAAACTCGATTTAGAAAATTTGGCGCTTGACTCCTTTTGCATTTATACCCTTCATTTAATAACAAAAATGGTAAGGGTTTGAAAACTTTTAAAGTATTTTTAAACATTATAAGGAATTTTCAGCCGGTTTCAGTAATTTACCTGATATCAGATCACTTTAAAAAGTTTCAAGTGAGTTTAAAGATTTCAAAGAACTTGAAAGATTTTAGGGAATGTTTAAAGATTCGAAGGAATTTTGTATTTATTTCAATAATTTGAAGAAATTTCAAAGGATTGGAAATATTATAGGGTGTTTTGGAAGAATCTAAGGCATTTTCAAGAGATTCAAATAACTTCAATAGATTTCGAAAGATTTTGAAGGATTTGCAATGTTTTATGGTATTTTAACAGATTCTAAGGAATTTTCAATTAATTTCAGTAATTTAATTGGATTTCATAGGATTTAAAGAATATAAAGTTTTTTCTTGTTATTTCAATAATTTGAAGAAATTTTAAGGGACTGGGCACATTGCAGTGTATTTTAAAAGAATACAAGGCATTTTTAAGAGATGTCAATAATTTCAAGGAATTTAAAAAGATTTTAAGGGCTTAAAATATTTAAGGGAATTTTAAAGGATTTCAAGGTAGTTTGTATTTATTTCAATAATTTGAAGGAATTTTTAAAGATTAGAAATATTTTAGGGCATTTCAAAAGAATCCAATGTATTTTCAAGAGATTTCAACAATTCGAAGGAATTTCGACAATATTAAAGGATTTGAAAACTCTTAGAGTTTTCTTTAAGATTCCAAGGATTTTTCATTTGATTTCAGTAATTTAATTGATTTCAGAGGATTTGGAATATTCTAGAGTAATTTAAAAGATTCTAAGGCATTTTCGAAAGCTTTGAAATGTCTTTAGTGATTTTGAAAGTTTTAAAGGCCTTGAAATATTTTGGGGAATTTCTAATGACTCCAATGAATTTTTTTATTTGAATAATTTGAAGGAATTTCAAAGGATTTGAAATGTTTTAGGCTGTTTTTAGAAATTTTTATTTGATTTTAAAGAGATGAACAAAATTTCAAGAATCCAAGGACTTTTCAATTGATTGCAGTAATTGATTTCAGAGGATTTCAAATATTTTAGAGTATTTTAAAATATTTCAAGGAATTTAAAAAAGTTTCAAGGATTTAAAAATCTTTAGATTATTCTAAACGATTTCAAGAAGTTTTCAATTAACTTCAATAATTCAATTCATTTCAGAGGATTGGAAATATTTTTGAGTATTCTAGAAGAATCCAATTGTAAAGGATTTGAGAACTTCTAGAGTATTTTAAATGATGCCAATACATTCTCGAAAGCTTACAAGAGTTGCAAGTGATTTTTAAAGAATCGAAGGATTTTTTTTATTTCAATAACTTGAAAGAATTTCAAAAGAATGAAAATATTTTAGGGTATTTTT
Organism: Andricus quercusramuli; assembly: GCA_932178445.1. Classification (NCBI taxonomy): domain Eukaryota; kingdom Metazoa; phylum Arthropoda; class Insecta; order Hymenoptera; family Cynipidae; genus Andricus; species Andricus quercusramuli. The sequence continues at coordinate 22,003 of CAKNXH010050311.1, forward strand.
AAAAATTTCAAGGGATTATGAAGAGCTCTAAAAAAATTCAAGGAATTCCAAAATATTTTCAAGGATTTCAAATATTTTAGGGTATTTTGCAAGATCTTGAGAATTTTTTAATTGATTTCAGTAATTTAATGTTACTCATAAGATTTGAAGTATTTTATGGTATTATAAAAATTCTAAGGCATTTTCAAGAGCTTTAAAATGTTTCAATTGATTTCAACAGATTATAATGAATATTTAATTGATTTCAGAGGATTTGAAATATTTTAAAGTATTTAAAAAGATTCTATAGCATTTTCAAGAGATTTGAAAAAATTTGCATGGGGTATTTTATCAAAGAGTTTCTTAAAATTTCGGAAATCAACCTCCTATGCCAGGTTTTAGGGTATATTAAAAGATTCCAAGAAATTTTCAATTGATTTTGTTAACCTTTCCAACAGACAGATGATAAGTCTATGGGAGGTTGAATCAAAAGCTTTTCGGTAATCTATCCAGGCCATCGATAGAGATCGTTGATAGGATGCTGCATCTTTACAGACACATCTATCGATGAGCAGGTTCTCCCGACATCCTGCTACGCCTTTCTTCGAGCCACGATGTTCATACATTTCTCGCCACACAGGTTCAATTGTCCGAAGAATCCTATCATTTAGGATGGCTGTGAAGATCTTATACAGTGTGTTCAGACAAGTTATTGGCCTGTAATTCTTAGGGTCAGCTAAGTTGCCCGTCTTAGGCAGGAGCACTGTGCGCCCTTCCACCAACCACTCCGGAATAGGCTCTTCCGACTTTAGATATGAGGTGAAAATTCGGGCCAGATGCTGGTGGGTAGAAGGAAACTTTTTCCACCAGAAGGTCTTGATACCATCTGGTCCCGAAGCGGGAAAGTTCTTCATGCCTCTTAATACGTTTTTCACCTCCTCAGTAGTGATAGTGGGCATTCTTCCTCAGGTGTTATGAGGGCATTGCACAGCTCCTTGAAGCTATTTATGTTCTTTGAGTCTTCTTGAAGTGGATGCTGGACCTCGTAGACTTCTCTCCAAAATGCTTCGACCTCCTCTGGTTTGGGCGGATGGTCGACAGTAATTGGAGGGTCTTGGAAGAGTTTAGATGGATCAGATGAAAATTGTTGATTTTCTCTGACCCATCTCTCTTTCCGCTCTAGACTTCTCCTAGCGTTAGATAGTATTCGTATTCTGTCAACAATATGCTGTCTGATGGTCATTAGCTTTGATTTGTTGATTGTGTGATGACGGATCCGCAGTTCGCGCGCGAACCGTCGAACCTTGGCAGTGAAATTCCTGCCAGATGTTATGTAGTCAATCACACACTGAATGCGGGACGCGTACTGTCTAGCCCAGCCTATCTTTGTGCTGAGTTGATGCATACTTCTTTTGGTCTTATGATCAACCGTTGGTTTTGTTTTACGGCTTGCATTTGCCAAAGTTCTCGCTGCATTGTACACACCACAACTGATAGTCCAGAGGTCGGATTCTTCGGAAAAATCTCCACGAAGTGCATCATTAGGGACACGATATTTATGCAACCCGCATAATCGCATAATGTTTCAGAATTAAATATTACATGAAATATTCGCGATTTACAAAGTTTTCATGCAAAATATACATTATTTTCAATAGCATAAAAGTGCATAATTCTATAATTTTTGCATAATTTGCAAATTTTCGCATAATCATCGCATAATTCTGAGTTTTTGTTTAAAAATAACAAAAAATTGTCTCTATAAGTTCTTTTTCCATTGTCCATTTTTATTATAAACAATAAAAATAATATTTTTTAACATTTCAAACTGCGCGCGAATAGCAGCCAATCGGAGGACGAGCGTAACGTATGCGCAGTAGAATACGGAGCTCGCATTGGAAGCACTGCCTGTTACTGCGGGATCGGTGAATCGGCAGTTCAGTGTTGTTACGTTACACAATTTCTTGTGGCGAAAAAGTCTTTTATGATTGAAAAGATTGGTGCTAGAAATCTATATGTGCTGTTTCACGCTGTCTATTCTCATCCATGGAATCGTTCGGTTTTACTGTGTGAGGGATTTCCTTGCTTTTACAATGTGAAGTTTTGGTATCAAAATAAACATCGAAGGTATGTACCAATCTTATATTACTGTTTCGAGGTTAATATCTTTTATATTCCATGCATGTATATTTTTGTGATTTAATCCAAAGTTATTATGGCACCGCATCCGAAAGTCAAATCTACTAAAATCACTATTTTTGATCGAGCCAAGGAATTTGAAAATGAAGGAATGTATGTTTTTGACAAAATTAAAAAAATCATGATGTGTGGAATTTGCAACTGCATAGTTAAATGGGAAAGAAAGTCCGTAATATATTATCACTGCATCTCGGAATCGCACAAAAAAAAACAAGCTGCATGAAAATAAAAGGAAGCAAATATCTCTGCAAGACTCATTCGAGCAATCTAAGAAGATTAAAACCGATAAAGAAGAATTTATTTTATCGACTGTTTCTGCGTTTATAAAAGCAAACATCCCTCTAGAGAAAACTGGACAATCCTGGCATTCGCGATTGGATGAACAAATACATTAAAGGTACAATTTCATTTTTTATTATATTCTCAATAAATTTTTCAAGTTGCATTTAAATTCAGGAAAATGACCGGGATTTATTTTTCTTTTTTAAAACGACCAAATTTCTTCAAAGTTTGCAGGTAATTTAATTTTTTCTTGAATTGTCATTTAATTTAAAGAAAAGATCATCAAATCTAAGTAAAATCATAACAAATGTTGAATAATTTCAGAGATTTCAGTACTTTAAAAAATCAGCTAAAGATCAATTTGTATTAACATTTATTTACTGATTGATAGATAAAAATTCAAACTGTGGCCATTCATTCGTATCAGATTATTATGTGTTTCAAGGCAATATGGTTCACTTGTTTTTAAATATCAAAGATATGGAAGGATAGGATTATATTGAAGATAATTAATATATTCGATACAAGTCAAAACATACAATACAATTTTTACAGGATCTGGTGATTTTCCAAGTGCAGATTGGATCAGAAAGCAGTATGTTCCGCTTGTGAAAGATGAGTTTGAAGAGAAACTGAAGAAAACAGTTAAAGATAAACCTGTGATTATCCACTGCAATGAAACTACTGATCGAAAAAGTCAAGCAGTTTTTATAACACCTTTTAAAATTTTACCTAATGAGTTTTGCGCTGAATCAAAATTAGTGGTAGCCGGAGTAACGGTGCTGAGTACCTGCAATGCACAACAACGTTCACAGGCAATTATGAAGGTAATTTATTCTTTCCATATGTTAGAAAATTATTAAAAATTGTAACACTATTATTATATTATATAATATCTAATAATTTTTGTTTGTTTACAGACCTTAACGAAATACGACATGCAATATGATCATGTAAAAGGCATAGCGTCGGATAGTGCACCGTATATGACAAGTTGTGCGAACACTTTAAAAGGAATAATAAATTCCGATCTTGTACACATACGATGTTGGTCCCACAAGTTGGACAAGGTCACAAAAATTTGCCCTGACAATTTCATTTGCCTTAATGAATTTGTGTCGAAAACCAAGAAACTTTTTAAGAACACGAGAAAACGCAAATATAGGTATATGGAATATCTAAAGAAAAAATATTGCGAAAATAAGAAGAAGGATCCTAAATTATTTCCTCTGCCAGTAATGACGAGATGGGGTTCATGGAAGAAGTCTTCAGATTACGTAGATGAATATGGAGACGATATAGCTGAATATGCTAAAACTGTAACTGATGATGTTGAAGCAGTGAAATATTTCAAGAAGCCCAGCGGTGATGATATAAATATCATAAAAACCGAAGCTTCGTTCGTAAAAAATCATTGTACTGAAGTAAGTGACTTTCTTCTACTTGTGGAGGGATCTAAGTATGCTATGGCTCACAATCTTCATTTCAAAGATTCATATGCTAAAATCTTCTTTTGATTCCATTAAAAGAGCAAAGAAAATCAACGAAATCTTAGCAAAAGAAACTAGTACTTTACTTCAGTCTTTATCTGAGGAGAAAAGAAAAAACGTGGAATATCGCATGAGAAAAGTCGCAAACATTAGTTCGGAAAAAATTAATGAACTAATTGACAAAGATCCAGCCAAAACTTTCTTTCAAGCTGCAGAAAATCTGTTTCATCCTGTTAAAGTAATGATGAATAATGATGATCGTTCAGTCATTGATGCCAAGATTAATGCGATTTTCTTCAACGATATACCGGACTCCCAATTTCTTACTGTGTACAGCTTATTCAAAGACAGATTAAAACATTGTCTTGCAAAAGAACCTAAGCCTAAAGAGGATCCTGTTCCTAAAATTCTGATGGGAATGCTAGCAAATCATTCTCAGATAGCAATACGGTGTCTTCAAGTGATTTCTATGTCAGTCTCAAATGTAGACGCTGAGAGAGCCTTCTCTGCGTACGCAGATATTGTTTCTCCAAAACGCTGTAATTTACTTCCTGTAAATGCAGAGAGGATGCTAACCATGTATTTTGGAACCAACTTAGACTGATTTTTTTTTTAAGTTTTGAGATTAAAAATCTGATAATATAATTCGTGCGATATCAAAGAAAAATGTTATATTTATGAAATATTTTTATATACATAATAATGTATAATTGATACTTTCCAAATATACCACTGATGCCAAAGTTCATATTTTCTTTTCTATTCAAAATTTCTCGCGATTTTCCAACGGAATGTAGTCCTTGAATAGCACAAAATTATTTATTATATAAGACAAAATCTATTACTCTATTAGATAATATAATTTATCCATTACACCTTTTTTCTTCATTGCATAATATATCGCATAATTTACTTCTTACCGCTCAATTTTTGCATAATTCCAGCTTTTTCATCGCATAATTACAACTTTTTCATCGACATAAAATCGTGTCCCTATTCATCATCCAATTCAGTCAGATCTTTGGGCCTGGGAGAAACCTGAATGTTGATGTTTCTCCGGGTCCTGAAGCATCGTTCTTCCTCTATTGGATGCCTGTTCGCGGTTGGTCTCAGTGTCGCTTCTCTTTCTCTGTTGCCGGCTGGTTCTGGATGCGGTTGAGTAGGCACTCCGCTTATATAACCCCTTTTCCTCAGGTTCTCGGCATGGTTTCGCAGACGTTGTTGCGAAAAGGATGAGAGCTCCGGGTGTTTCTCGCACCACAGAGCATGCAGTCGTGCCATGTAACCTTCTCGTTCAGGGACCATACTGGCATCGTAGCACTCCAGCAGGCCGTCATTGAGTTGATCCGTCCACTTAAAAGTAACAAGATTCCGCCGGTCAATCGCATTGACTCCGTCTTGATTGGCTCCCCCAACTGTAGGGTAGTCGGCATTGTTGTCCGACCCATTGTCGGGAGCCCTGCGCGTTCGATTGTTTTGAACCGCACTTACTACAACTATGTTCGGTGTTGTCATTGTTGTTCCCACGAGCAGCTAGGGAAAGGGTTCGTCCATCCTTGTAGAGCCCCGCATGCAAGGATAAGGCTGTATACTCTGAGAGTCGCCGATTTCCCAGAATCACCGTTAGAGACACCTCACCCAGGTGACATTCAGCTTTCGGCACGGTTCTCACGCCTTCGCTTGGGGGTTATTCCTTCGGGACCATCCCTGGACAATTGTCCGCGACTGCTTATTAATTATTGTAACCATATTCAGCAGAAACCCTTGGTACAGGGACCCTCTATCCGCAACGGAATCAAAACCGAAACCGAAATATATATATATATATATAAATATATATATAAATAAATATATAAATAAATAAATATATAAAAAAATAATAAATAAAATAAAAATAATAAATGAAAAAAAAAATAATTAAATATATATATATATATATATATATATATA